>PVIY010033510.1:0-27993 GCA_004026745.1 Myrmecophaga tridactyla
TAAAACCAATCAACATACAATATGAACATTCTTTTTTTCATCACATAGTTGTATATTTATCATCATGATCATTTCTTAGAATATTTGCATCAATTTAGAAAAAGAAATAAAAAGAAAACAGAAAAAAAAATTCATACATACTATACCCCTTACCCCTCCCATTCATTGATCACTAGCATTTCAATCTACTAAATTTATTTTAACATTTGTTCCCCCTATTATTTATTTATTTTTAATCCATATGTCTTACTCATCTGTCCATAAGGTAGATAAAAGAAGCATCAGCCACAAGGTTTTCACAATCATGTCTTTCAGTTTTAAGCGCATAATTTGCCCACCTCTGTGTGTATGCATAGGATATAGTGCACAAATCTAATCACTATAAGATTACCAAGTTTTAAGATCCTGAGGTATAAAACTTTGTTTTAGTTTCCTAGGTTGCTCAAGCAAATACCATGAAATGGGTCTGGTTAAACAACAGGAACTTATTCACTCATGGTCTGAAGTTAGGGAAAAAAGCCCAAATCAAGGCATCATTGAGGCATCATCAAGGCAATGCTTTCTCCCCAGCAACAGTGACATCCTGGGGCTGGCTGCTGCTGCTCTTGGTTTGATCCTCAGCTGTGACATGGCCAGGCATATGGTAGTGTCTGCTGGTCTCTCCTTCCTTTCTGGGTTCTGACTGATCCTCTGGCTGTGTTTCTGAATTTCATTCTGTTTTTAGAAGACTCCAGTAGTATAGTTAAGATGCATTCTGATTGAGGTGGGCCACGCCTTAACTGAAGTAACCTCATTAAAAGTTCCTGCTTACAATGGGTTCACACCCACAAGAACAGATTAAATTTAAGAACAAGCATGTTTTTCTGAGGTCCATACAGCTTCAAACACCACAACTTCATAACTATAAATTTCATATTTTCATAGACTAATATGATCATACACAGATTTAGGCAAAGATTAAAATGTAAACTGTGGTCTCTGAAAATTCCTATTTTCTCCACTACGTGTAGTCATAAACTGTCCAAAAATGTATAAAATGCATGTACTTATATTTTCCAGTAAAATATTTATAAAATGTATTTGCTTTAATCTCTGCAATTGATTTGTTTTTCTTTTTGTAGGACTGGAAGGAAAAATATATAAACCATGATTATTCAAAGATTTTCACTGAAAATTTGGTTGAGCAGGTTTGTATTAATGATTATTATGATCTATAGAGAAATTTTTACCATTTTTTCCATACGGCAATGTTATTAAGGTAATGCTATTTTAGATGGCTTGCTGTGAAATATACTTTAGATATAATTAATAAGGTCAATTGCCAGTTATACAATTTTAAGAATCACGTAATTGGGGGTGCAAGGGTAGTTCAGTGGTAGAATTCTCGCCTGCCATGAAGGAGAGTCAGGTCTGATTAGGCCCATGTACTTCCTAAAAAACAAACAAACAAAGAATGAAAAAGCAAACAAAAATTCAACAAACAGTGCTGCAATCATGGGATATTCACATGGAAAAAGAATGAAATGTGACCCCCGCCATAGAGCATAAAAAGAATCACATAATTGTAAAAATGTAGCATATAGAGGTTAGCAATATTTTTGAGATCATGCCTCTTTTAAGCAGACCCAAGTGTCAAGGTTTTCTTAAACCACTAAAAGCAGTGAACCATGGACAGATCACTGGTGTTGAGTTATTTCAGTGACAGCTTATTGTAGAAAGAAATTGGACTCCAAAAGTCATTTCTCATTGAGGTCTTTTAATATAAAAATGAACTCTACTTCAGAATTGTTCATAGTTGTTTCTAATGCTTTATTTCATAGAGTGTAAGATGTCAGTTCTGAGATGCACCATTATTTTATGTACTAGAATAAAGAAAAGAATATTGCCAATTAAAATGTGATAATATTTTCTAATCAGAAATTTTTAGACTTATTACATCTCTTAGCCTTATTAAGACATAGATGTCAGCATATAACCTGGTACAGTGCATACAAAACAGCCTTTCATTTCAATGCTAAATCACAGTGTAAATACTTTGGAAGGCACTTCAAAGTTCAGGACAGCTCAACAAGTGCAGCTTCAGCTAAAGTGAAGGAAATGAAGGTTTGGCCAAGGCTATATATGTACTGTGATATTACACTATATCTCAGTGGCTGCTTGTTGATCATGATTGTAAGATACATCTTGATTTCACAAATGTTAAAATGTGAAATACTAGAAACTGTTAAAACAAACCAGTTATTGCTTGTAACAGTCCCTCCTCTTTCACTTTTTAACACACACATATTTACCCAGCTCTATGTAAATGAGTGGATTATAGCATACAAATCTAATAGCTTTAGAGTCCTCCAGTTTCAAAATCCTGAAATAAAAATTTCATGTTGCACAGAAGGAGATGAGCATACATAGAATCAGCCAAAGTTTAAAACATGAACTGTTGTTTCTGCAAATTCCTATTTTACTCAGTATGTGAGTGAAATGCGTCATCCATAAATTGAGCAGTTTCTAAACTGTTTGTATTTTATATTAACATTTCAATTTACGCAGTGTTATTTCTATGTCCGTAATTTGGGACAAACCTCAAACAATATCTAAGTGAGATCAGTACTTGGGTAATCTCTCTTAATTTGAAATGCCATTTATTATTTGAAAGACACACTATGTTAATCTTCTGATTGTGCCATCATATTTTATAGCCTTGTCCAGATGTCTTTTGGTTCCCCATATTTTCTGCAAAAGCCTGTGATGAATTGGTGGAAGAAATGGAGCATTTTGGCCAATGGTCTGGGGGGAAGCATCATGTAAGCTGCACTTTACTGTTCCACGTAGAACTGCAATATGAGGCGGTGCTGGCTGGGGGGGTGCGTAGGGGGGAGAAGTAGATATTTTGAATTCAGAGAGAAGATGTTCTTTTCGCTACTTAGACCCGAATGTTCTTTTTGCTGTCTAGACGTAATAAACTGGCTTGTCCAGGGTGTCAGGAGAACTCTGTTTCAGATCTAATTCTGAAGTCATTTAATCTGTCTGTGCATTGCTTTGGCATCTGTGCACATAATGATACTGATGGTCTCTAAGTAAAGATCTGCCTTTACTGGGGCTCTGCTCTTTTCCAATGCCTCTCTTTACTCCTTGCACTTTGGTAGTGAGCCATGAAAATACTAAGACAAATCCTTTCTGCTTGACTGCCAAAACTATTTTTTGTGCATGTAAATGGAGGGAGGAGAGTTCTGTTTGAATGCCTTTGATAAATTCAGCTGTGCATTTGCGATCAAATACTTGGCAAGAAGCATTCCTGCCAGTTCGTTTTTTTTTTCCTTTGCTTTGAGAACCCATAGATGCCAGCTCCTAACAAGACCAGGGAGTTTTGCTGGCAGACCCTGGGAAGTTACTGTCTCTGCTCAATCAAAGGTCCTGTCTAGCTAGCTATTCTGATCAAGGAGAGGGAAGTTCAGAGTATGTGGAAGAACTTGAAGTGAGCAAGTTGTAGAGAAATGGAAAGCAGTGTGTGTGAGTTTTCTTGGATGCTCATGCGAATGGGCTTAAACAATGGGAATTTATTAGCTCATGATTTTGAGGCTAAGAGAAAATGCAAATCGAGGCTTAGGAGCTGCTTTCCTCCAGAAGACTAGCATTCTGGGGCTGGCTGCCAGTGAGCCTTGGTCCTCGGCTCCTGGCTCATGGCAGTGCACATGGGGGCCTCTCCTGGCTGCTCCCTTCTCTTCTGGATTCCATTGACTTTCAGGTTCTCGCTTCTGGAGGCTTTTTTTCTTTCTCCCTGAGTTTCATTCTGCTTATAAAGGACTCCAGTATTAGGATTAAGACCCATTCTGATTGGGCTGGGCCACACCTTAATTAAAGTAAGCTCATCAAAAACTTTACAGCGGGTTCACATCCACTGGAATGGATTAAGTTTAAGGACATGTTTTTTCTGGGGTGTATCACTCCAAACCACAGCAGAGTGATTGAAGGACTTTGGGTATCACACAATGGAAGTGAGAAAACATAGCTGCGAAAGGTTGTTTTCAGTGGCAGGTAAATCCGTAGGCAGATAAATGGCGTTTATGCGTGTATGCAGCTGAGAGTGCCTGAAAAGTAACCATAAAAAACTCATTTTTTGGAGGGATGGGGAGCTTAAAGAAATCAGTTTTATTTCCTTCATTGTCAAACTTTGCATATATATTAAATAAATTCAGGAGTCCACTAACTCTGCAGTACATTGCATCGCCGTTGATAAATTTACAAAATGATGTTGTTATTTTTGTTGTTTTGCAATTAAATCAGATGGCATACATACCATAACTGAATAACTGCTATTTCCATCGATCTTGTGGTTGAAAAACACCAAGGTAAGGTCAAATGTGAATTGCATGTGGCCGCCCTGTATGATTTCATCAATGCTGTTTCTAGGATAGCCGTATATCTGGTGGCTATGAAAATGTTCCGACTGACGATATTCACATGAAACAAATTGGTCTGGAGACTGTGTGGCTTCATTTCATCCGGGAGTTCATCGCCCCCGTGACGCTGAAGGTCTTTGCAGGCTATTACACGAAGGTAGTTGTCTTCCCACCCTCCCTGCCTGCCCTCTACCAGTCTTCACACAATTGTGTTTTTCTTTGTTTTATTGATAGCGAATCTACCTGCTTACCTTCATTTTTCAGGGGTTTGCGCTACTGAATTTTGTGGTAAAATACTCACCTGACAGACAGCGTTCTCTTCGCCCTCATCATGATGCTTCCACCTTTACCATCAACATTGCACTCAACAATGTCGGAGAAGATTTTCAGGTACTTATGTCCCTTATTTTTTACATTTTTCAAAAATACATCTCATTATGGAAAGGTCTTTGCCTTGGCCTCTTCTGTGTAGAAGGCATAATTTAAATTTTGCCACTGGTTAAAAATAATAAGACCTGACACATATCTTTGTTCTAACCCTTTAGGGAGGTGGATGCAAATTTCTAAGGTACAATTGCTCTATTGAGTCACCAAGAAAAGGCTGGAGCTTCATGCACCCGGGGAGACTCACGCATTTGCATGAAGGACTTCCTGTTAAAAATGGAACCCGATACATCGCGGTGTCCTTTATAGATCCCTAAGTTATTTACTGTTCATTGAATTGAATTTTCTTTCTGGACTGGATGACTGGCACAAACATGTCTTTGAAGTTGTGCTTGAGAAGATGAGAGAATATTTAAATAACTTCAACAGAAGAACTTCACTTTGGGCCAATTGTTTGAAAAACTTTTTGTAAAAAGTTGTTTGATGTTTCTTAATGTCTGCTCTGAGCCTTTAAAGAAGAAGGAAAGAAAGAAAAAAAGTAAAACAAAATATTTATTTCTATTTCTTTTTGTCTCTAAGAATGATGGTGATTTTTAAACATTGTGTTTCAATTGATAAATTTATTCAGGTACAAATGTACAAGTGACAAATGAGACTAATAATGTTTTCTTATTTAAGATCAGCCTGGAAAGAATTTTATTTATCATCATCTGGGGGGATATAGAAAAGAACAGACAAAGGAAAATTAGCAATTCTTCAAATATTACAAATCTGAGATTCTAAGTGAATTCATTTGCAATTAATTTAATAAGTACTTTTTTGCCTGCCTGTGCAGGTATCTTTTACAGTAGTTAACTTAGGGAATACAAAAAACAACACTGCACATCTGTTTTCCTCATGAAACTTTGTAGAAAACCCAATCTGTTTTCCTCATGAAACTTTGTACAACCCAACTTTGTAGAGGAACATATCTACTGGAAAAAAATTTCATCCAGATTGTTAGAAAGCCTGTTTATATTTGCACATTCACATATGTTCTTTCAGATGAACCTCCAATGTGGATTATGTTAGGTTGATGTTGGATTTAGGAAAGCTTATAAATGTTTCCATTTTTTAAGGTACTCCAAGTATCTGCTTAAGATCAGCAACTGCCCTTAATTCAAAACAATGTTTTTTTCCTAATTCTAGAAAATAGTGGAAAAAAAGAAAATTTTATTGAGATAGTAGTGTGTTTTGTTATTCTTTTTTTTTTTTTTACCTTTTTAAGTACTTGAATTTTATATCAGGAAAATAAAGTTGTTGAGCCTTTCTTCTTTCCTTTTGCACTTTGTCTCTTATTACTCATTTTTTTTCTTTTCCCTGCGTAATTTCTACTTTATCCTTCTTAGTCCCTTTTTTGTCATACCATCCCACTTTTAAAAATCCCCCATCACTAAAAGAGTTGTTAACTTAATTTTTGACCATTTCTCTGAGTGTAATTAAATATTCTTATTGTAGCTACTGTTCTTAATTTAAAGGTTACACTTGAAAATTTCCAAGTCATGGTGCCACAATTCCTTTTTTCTAACACCATGTGTTAGAAAGCTATGAAAAATAAAATAATTTTGAATAAGTTACTGCTGCTTTCTTTTAATTGGTGATTTATCTTCAGAAGTAAATATGTAATAAAGTAGCCTGAAGGGATATCTTGACATGATAGGTTATGATTTTTCATTTTGTTTTGTACATTTAATGATATGAAAACTTATCCAAATTCTGTTTGTTGACTTGTGAATTTAATTGATCTAACTCATATTACAAATGCAGAAGTAGAGGCTGGATCTTTACTCAATGTGTATTTAGTCAGTGGTGTTTGCTTGTTTGTTTGTTTGATGTCCCCACTCTCATCCAGGCATGTCCCAGATCCTGTGAGTATAGTAGTGAACCAAGAAGGTATAGGGTTGTAGTTATTGGGAGATGAACTTAGGAAATAAGGAAGTTGGGTTCCATCTCTTTTCTTTGGTGGTGCTTAACACCCACAGTAAATTCCTAATATCCATCAATAAGATTGCAGAGACATTTCAGCAATTATTTGTGAATAATAATAGGATACTTCATGGGTGATGATCGAAATATAAAACAATGGGTATAGGATGATGCCAACCAATTCAGACAGACCTAATTGTTAATAGGTAGAGTCTGACCAGTGCAAGCCGGCTTCATGTTCCCCACGGTATAGTTCAAAAGAAAGGCATCTGCCAGACGCTAGGTCTTTATACTTGCAGGGTACAGGGCTGGTCAAAATGTGTTAAGTGTTTTATACTAACACTCCTATTTCCAGATATTGGGTCAAGACAGTCAACCAAGCACAAGCACATCTTTCTGTCTTCCCTTTTATCCAAGGTTCCATGAAATAATAGAAAATGTACATTTAAAAAGCACTGTTTATAATGAGTGAAGGAAAACATGAAAAATTTCCATGAGTAGATAAAAAAAAAACTGAAAGAAAACAGATAGAGCTAGATGGAAGGAGAAGGTTGCAGCTGTAAACATTCCCAGCAGAATGCTGTTCGAGGAACCACTTTGTATGGTTCACGCATTTTATGAAATACTGTAAAGCCTTTCAAAAGAGTGAAAGTAAATCTTTATATTGCCAACAATCAAATATCCATCCGTGAGAGAGTCGAACCTGAGGAAATAAAGCTACAGCATTAACAGGTGGAATCCCATTAGAGTCAAAGCAAAACAGAACTATACATGTGTATGTAAATTTACAGAAGAATTTCTAAGTGGGAAAACACTGGATAGTGGTGTGCAATCATGGAAGAATAAATGGAGCTTTCACCCTTTACTTTTTATACTTCTGTGTTGTTTAAATCGTTTGCTTCAGAAATATATTCACATATTGAGTAACAAACAGAGAAACAGGGATTCCTGTTGGAATGAATTGTAGTATATTGATGTCAGTAATAAACACTTGTGTTCGTGTGTGTACATACACATTACTTAAAGGCTTTAAATGCTCATGATGGCATTTTTTTCTAACTATTAATGTGTATATGAATTAATATGCATATTTTCCCAAATATAGATACTTTAGTAGTAGGCTAGTATATTAATCTTCCTCATTCTGCTACATCCTTGAAAAAATCAGTGATTTATCTGTGTTGATAACTTACCTAGGAAGTCAAACACCTCTATAGAACAAAATGTGAGACAATGTAAAAATAAATTGAGGGCTCTATCCTAGTGACAGGATCCATATTCCCTTATGCCTTTTTTTGGTCGCATGCATTTCTTAATTTCTCTTCTTGCTAACTACTGGACATCGTATGACATTTTGGGGACCACTCATGCATTTGAATACCAAGTGGTCTGTCTATTCGATAAGTTTTTTCGAGCTGCAGAAAAGCAAAATAAAATTTTTATTCACAGTTGAGTGTCAGTCTGTGTAAGTACCTCTCTGACTAGATGTTGACTATTTTGGAAAATTAAAGATTTAAGATTAAGATTTTTTAAATTTAAGATTGTTTTAATTTAAGATTTCATGTAAGCAGCTTTTGTCAAGCAGCACAACCCCCACTGCCCTACCGTGGTCTTTTAGAATAACAGGCTACAGACTTCTTTTGGAATAAATCTTTATTAAGAAGAAGCCATTGGGGAGAAAAACAGAGTATAATATTCAGCAATTTAATAAAAGTGATGAAATTTGCATTAAAATCAAAGAAAAGCAGGAAATAATTAAATAATAAAAACTAGAAAATAGTAGGCATGGACATGCTTTAAAATACAAATGATATATTTTGATAAAAGAATTTGAAGAATTGGGAATGTAAATATATGTTAGATTCTGTGAGTGATTTATAAATCTTGTATCTCTCTGACAGCTGTTTTTATTTTAAAGATAAACTTCATATTTTTGTTCCATCCTTAATAGAGGGAAACAGAAAGCATTCCTTTGAAAAAGAAGTTAACTTTGCTGACGCGTCATTGAGGTTGTGGTATTGTGTTTAATTATTTTAAGAAATCAAGTAACAATTGGCATACTCTTTTGTCTTTAGTGAAAATGGTTAGCTAAAAATCAAATTAGTATTTATACTCTTTAAGAAAGAATTTCTGCCTATTTAAGAATACAAAACATAAATAATCAACATAAAGAATCATTTCAATTTCATTTAAAAGGGATATGTAATTTAAATAAAATACTGTTCCTTTAAGTAATGCTCACCCAAAGTAAATTTTAGATGAAAAAAATTAAATATTGGAGGAGAGATAAAAAATTTATGTAGATATATAATGGGTAATGAGCTTATTAATTATAATTCAAAAGACTTCCACTGGTTCAAATTTAGTAACTTTTCCTTTAGGATTTCAACATAACATGGTAGAAAGTATTCCTAAGGAAACACATCTCCCAAGAGAATTTTATATTTGAGATATTTCAATAAATCCTAAGATAAATTAAAGCATTTTTCTTTTGCTGAGCGTTAATGGTTATATAATTGATTAATTGAAAAGAATACATACTGATCATATACCTTGTTTTAAATTATTTTCTCCTGTATTTACAGTGTATGTATTTTGTGAATCTTGCCAAAATTGTGACATCATAGCCCCATCTTGTGGTCACTATAGATCACTAATAGAGTAAATTTTATGCAAAAGCCAGGAACTTTTTTTTTTTTTAACACATGCTTTAGGGTTTTTCCTTAAGGCTAATACTAGTAAAAATGATAAAGATTGGGCAACATTTTCTCTGGAATTCCTCTTTTGCAATATGATACAGCTGGTGTTAGGGGTAACTAAGCTAGCATGTTTCCAGTTCATACTGTTGAATTGAACAGTTTTTCATTCTTTGTCTGCTTTGAAAACTGTTCTCTATGTCCAATAAAGAATAAAGTCAGTGTAGAACTGGTCAGACTCAATTAAACCTGATAAAGTAATTGCTTTTGAGTAGATGAAATAATTATATCATATTAGAGGAATAGTTCCAGGGGATCCTTTTGTAAAAACAATATATATTTTTATCATTTTGTGGCAGGGAACTTAAATCAGGTTTTTTTTTTCCCTTCATAATGAGCACATGGCTCGTAAGTTGAATGATAAGATTCCTGTGGTGCAGGAAATAATCTCTGCTTTGACTTTTTGAGGATTAATGAGATTTGTCCATGCTGAAGGTGTTGAAGGAAGGTGCACTAAAGTAGTTCTCATTTATGCCAGCTCCTGCTTATTCAAACGACAACCAGCATCCTTCCTGTGCTTATCCTGTTTCCCTCTTTCTGGTCATTTTGTGACCTGACTGCTTGAATGAATTCAGGGGCTCCTCAGCTAACTCTAAATCTAGCTTCATTGATTTTCTTATTGTCCAAGGAGAGTTTCCCGAGAGATCTGTGCAAAGAGGAGAGAGAATTAAAATACATATGTATTATTAAAGCCTAAATTCTTAGGAGCCTGCGATAGTCTCCACTGATGGAGCTCAAAGAACCATATCTCCCAAGGTTCAGAGTCTTGCGTGGTTGCTTGCCCCATCCAGTGTGGGTGAAGGCCCTCTGTAATCAGTAAAATACCATGAAGTTACTCTGTATGAGTTTGACATTAAGTTATGAGGGACTTGTGGCTTTGCTCTCTTGGACCATTCACTCTCAGGGGACCCCGGGTGCCACACTGTAAGACGCCCACGCCGTGTAGCCAGGCCCTGGGCCAGCCCTCCGATATCAGCTGGCGGTGAGCTCCCACATCAGCTACTGCCACGTAAGTGAATCACTTAGACATCCAGCCTGACAGTAACTTTCAGATGACTGTATCCCGGCTGACACATGGGAGACCTCAAGCAAGAACCACCCAGCTGAGCCCAGACGACCCACAGAGCCAGGAGACATGACCGTACTCACTGATTTAAACTATTAAGTGTTGGCATGTGTTGTGACACAGCAAAAGGTAATCAGAACAGGGATAACTGGCTATGCCAATTCTCTAACAGACCCCCTTTATCATTTTTCTTGCTGGATTATTAACTATTTTTCCCCTCAATAAGGCTATGAGTTCCTTGAGGGCAGGGACTAAGCCTCATTCAGTCCATTTGGTTCTAGATTTTAGTATATACTTAATAGTATATATTAATGCATGAATTAGTGATGTGGATTTGGTTGTATGTCTGGGATTTTACTGTATTTGAGTCAGGATGTTTCCTAAGGTGAAATGGAATTTTGAATTTAATAGGTACAACAAAAAGTAAAAAGAAGTGTATATTATAATGCATGAAATAAAGACTTAAGAAAGATTGTTCGGTTTGTTCCTTATTGAAGGGATAGCTACAATATTATGTGTGGGTGGCCTCAGATTGGTGGAGAGATGGACTAAGATGCTGTTAAACAGAACTTCTGTAAGTGTTCTCTTCAGCAGTCTGGGCCAAGGACCGTGTATGGTCAGTTTCTGAACAACATACTTATATACCATATGTGTGTTAGGTTTTCAGTAAGTGTTTTGAAATGAATGGATTTGGTTTTACACATCTTAAAACTTTTAGTAAAGTGGCTTAAAAAGCATTTAACATATTATTGATTGAAGGACTCTATATTTTATCTTCTAACTTTAAACAACAACAAAAAAGTTCTGAAAACAGTGAATTTTCACACACCAAGGAGTTGTGCCCTTGATTTGTGATTTTACTGGAACAACGGTTACCATGATACAGATAACACACCTCTCTGGGTGTGTCCTTTTGACTTCTACCACACACTTTCTTAAAATCTATTCAATATGGTCCATGAAACGATGTGATAGATAGTGGGATTAAAGCTTCATAATTGTGAAATTTATGGACTTGTATGAATCTGTTCAGAAAATGGGTTATTTAGGAGAGCCATAATTGGAGTGACGTTGGGAAAAAAAATGACTTAGAAACTTTCTTGACATCATGTAAGTAATGTTTAGGAATAATAGGCCTGGGAAGTAGTACTTTTGCATAAAACAGGAGATCATTTTAACCTTTTTGAATTGGTAAAGGAATTGGCAGATATAAGTAGACATATAAATGACAACAAACAGTGAATTCAAAGGAGTAAAGTAAAAAGTAAGACAGTGTTGAGATTCATGAGTTATAATCAATCTGATTATATTTCAACTAAGTATGCGAAGAATGGACAAACCCATTTGTAACTTGCTGTTGATGAGAGAGGTCCTATCTGCTGATTTGGAGCACTTGTTTTGTCCTTAAGTTCTCAGATGGTTCTATTCTTTTTGGATAGGACGCTGTGTGTATTGAACATATCCCCCAACAGATATTTAGTCCAATGCAAATATTTAGTCCAATACTTTTTTTTTTAAGATCTAAATGGGAACAGAACAAGAATTGCAGAATATGTACTTACCATTGTAACACAATAAATCAGTATCTGTTTTCAGATGCTTTCGTTCCAGAATCCTAATCTTTAATAATGGTTTGCTTTTAGACACTCAACTGCTCACTGAATAACATTTACTTTCCCAGACTTCCAAGTCACTGGAGTTATGAGTTATAAGAGAAGTGATGTGAGTCACTCCTGAGGTCGATTATTTTATAACCCATTGCAGTGACCCTTGAAGCACAGATTAAATGCCTGGATCCCTGTGTCACTATTTGGTGGGAGTTGCCCTTAAGAGCTGTCAGACCCACCACAGATTTGTGGTGAGAGAAATAAAGCTTTATATGGTAAGCCACATTACTGGGATAGAGCTGATTTTAAGCTAACTCAAGAATCACATGTATTAGAAAAATATATCTACTTTACTCAGAGGAAATAGATAGAGAGTTGTCTTGGTTTTCAAATAATTAAAACCTGGAGTGAACTTAGGGTTTAGTAATTTATATTTGTACCAGCTCACAATAAAATCTCACAATTAGAAACTGTCTTAAAAGCCAAGTAGTCCAGTCTCTGCCCTACCCTTATCCTAAACTACCCCCCTTTCAGACCTCCCTGGGTAATGATCAAACAGACCCACCTTAAATACTTCATTTGGTAGACGATTACTAGGAGTCTGTTAGATGCCCAACAATGTACATGAAATTATAAACGTGACTTAAACATCATCCTTGGATTACAATCCAGTGATGAGCAATTCACTGCATCCTAACAAACAGCAAAGCTTTTTCGTACTGTCTTCGAATCTTTTACAATTTCTACCTAATGCTTATATTTCTGTATTTGGGGATGATATAAAAAAATAATGCTTTTCATGGGTGCATAAATATTTATCAATATAAAAGTGGTCAATAACATAAATATTTCAAATATTTAACAGAAGTAACCATAACCATTCCCTTCCTGCCCCTTCTTATGGCTCATTCCACTATCTTTTCCAGGCTTAAAACATCAATATCTTCACTCTCTCTTGTATTTTGTATCAATATCTTTACTCACCTTAGAAGGCTCCTCACTACTCACGTGGCTAGCTGATTTTGCAGTGTGAGCACCAGCTCAGGCACTCTCCTCTCTACTTGGACCGATTTGTCTGTTTGATGGAGGAAATATGGTACCCTTGAATTCAGTATGCTAGGTAAGGTACGGTTACAGAAACAGAGAAGTAGGAGTCATATTTTAGAGTTTTGTTAATACAATATCAAATCACTTTTGCTGGGGCGTGGGCAACCATATCATACTGCTCACAGTTTACTTGCTTTTTTGTTTTCCATTGAGCCACGGACAGAATGCAATTTGAGTAAACTAAATTTTATCTTACTGGTTTTAAACTATTGTTTGACCTGTTGCACTGTTTCTTGAAGCTGATTCTCTCACTCTACATGCATTTGTCATTCTCCTCCTGGTTCATGTCACCCAGATATGAAGGGTAAGCCTTCAATGACTGCTTCTTGATGATTTACAAAACTGTTCAGAATGCAGTTGGAATGGCTCTGCAAAACTTCTGTGCTTTCAAATCAGAGTGCTGATAATGGTTACAATTTTTAAATGTACCTTTAAAAAAACCCAATATCTTGTTTGAAGTTAAATGAAACAAAAACATAGAATCTGGAAGTTTTAGGGAAGTACCTAAGAAATTAAGTAGTTCACTCGTTCTCAGCCTTGGTTTCATATTAGAATCACTTTTAAAAGGGATTAATGCTGGAACGCATCCCAGAACTATTACATTCCATTCTCTGACAGTGGGATCTGGCTATCAATTATTTCTTGCCTTTTCTTTTTTCTTTATTAGAGAAGTTGTGGATATAAAGAATGATTATGCATAAAATACAGGATTCTCATGTACCACCCAACTATTAACTTGCATTGGTGTGGAATATTTGTTACAATTGATGATAGTGCTTTTTAATAATTTTACTAGTATTTTTTTCCTCATGGGCAGGCACCAGGAATCGAACTCAGGTCTCTGGCATGTCAGGCAAGAACTCTGCCTGCTGAGCCACCACGGCCTGCCCTAATTTTACTAATCTATGTTTGGCTTACTGCCTGAGGATTTCAGCTAATTAATCACATTAAATGAAAAAAGCCTACTCAATCCATTAAATGCCAATCTAAGTAAATTCTACAACTAATATTTCTATAATGAAAGACAAAAATGAAATGCAGTTTTTCTCTCTGGGTAGAGACTCAGCTACTGCTAAAGCTTGTTAGGATTCATTAAACTCACACAAATAAAACCCACCTATGCTTAAGGAAAGCAACCTTCCTTGTAGCCAACAGTCTGAGTTCATTCAGTCTCATTTGATCTCTGAAAGAACTAGGGCACCGTATGAGAAATTTCATGGAGCTTCAAGAAGTCCTTTCAGGTTATTTATACATTGAGAAAAAACAGATGATTTAGTCCAACTTCCTTTCCATGTCCATGACAGATTACTTGGACTTTGCTTGGGCAATATGCAGGCTGCTAATCTATTGTTGAAAAGCTCTTGTTATCGGAAGGCTTTTCCATATTTTGACCTGCTATCAGTTGCTTGCCTGACTTGCTCCCATTGGCTCTAGTTCTTCCTCCTGGAGGAAGCAGAATGCGTTTTCCATGTGGCAGCACTGCAGAGGAGTTGTCATTTTCCTACATCTGCTCTGCAAAAAAAAAACACTTCACATTTTCACAACCACAGCATCACCTTGTCCTCTGGGACTCCTGCTTCTTTCTCCTTCTCTTTAAAATCTTTCCAACGTTTTATTGGAAAGAATGTTGACATTTTAAAAATATCACCACCGTTATGAATACAGATTGAGGTTTTCAGTTCTGGTATAAGCTGAATCAAAGGAGGGAAGGGAGAGAGGGAGGGAGGGAAAGAAAGTAAAGGAAGGAAGGAAGGGGAGACAAATCCAATAGTGGATTATCATTTTTTCACCAATTTGCCACACTGATAGGGAAAATATAAGTATGGTCTAAACGTCCAGATTTAAGCCTTTCTCCATCTCCGTGCTAAAAGCTGTAAAAGCTTACAGGTCAGACAACACTAAATGTGCAGGCTTTGAACAGCACTCTTTACAATGTCGCCTGAAGTACAGGATAAACCCACTGGGCCACTGTGCTGAGTCTGGTTCCTCCTTTGTGCTGACAACTGTATTCTAGAAATATAAACCTATGATTGCACCATCTTTTATAGGGGTCATACCTTGTTAATTTAAAGAAAACACCAGATCAAGGTTTTCAAACTGGGCTGCCACGGTAAAAATCACCTGGGGAGCTTGAAAAAAAGAAAATTCTGATATCCATGACCTAACCTTGACCAATTAAACTAGAAACTCAGGAGGGTAGAGCCCAGGTCCAGGTATTTTAAATGGTATTTCCGTGATTATAACCTGCAGCCAAATGAATTTTGCTCTTAAAAAAGGTATCTTTTTGGGCGGGCCACGGTGGTTCAGCGGCAAGAACGCTTGCCTGCCATGCCAGAGGACCTGACCCGGGTTCAATTCCCGGTGCCTGCCCACGTAAAAAAAAAAGGTATCTTTCAACTTGTATGTTCATGCAATTTTTGTTTAAATGTAATATCAGGCTAAATTCAAGTTTATCTCTGATAATAGTAGCCCCAGCATTTTCAAATGCAGTTTTTAAGTTAGTTGTCCACAAAGTTAACACAATTAAATGATTATTTATGTCCATAAGATGCTTTGAAGAGTTTGAAAAGGATTTGGAAAAAATATAGAGATTCATTGATTTCTTTTTAATATGTCTTATTGTTTAGTTTATGCCTTATCTAACATGGTTACATGTACTTTATATATGTAATATCCTAAGATCAAACTATGAACAAACTTGTATGATCACTGATAGGAAGTGACACAGCACAGCAAGCCTGGGATAAATGAAAGGTTTTCCAAATTCAGGGTCTTTCCATATAAAATAAATTTAATACTATGCTAGCTCTCTTTTTACTTAAAAAATGGGTTTTAAGACCACTACGAAATAAACTGCTTGTTGCTCCCTTGACTTTCGATATCTTCCAGCTGCTGAAAGGAGAGTTGTTTCATCATAAAGTTTGTCAACAGACAAATTGTCAACTGTGCTGTGCACATCTGAAATGAATCACAGTAGTAAATACAAGTTAATAGGGATTATTGCAGTGATTTAAAGTTGTGTCTCTGTGTCTTTTGGCAAAGGCTTTTTTTTTCAAAATTGGTGAAATTTGCCTGAGTAAAGAAGTACAAATCAGAATTTCATAAAAACCAAGGTTCTTGACCTTTTATTTAAAAGGAACGGAATACCTCTCATGCGATAATCCCTATATTCCTGGTATTGTGTACACATTTTTTTAAACATTTTTTTACTGTGAAGAATAACATATATTCAAAAAGCAATACATTTCCAAGTACATTATTGTGTACCCAATTTTGAAGGCACGAAAGCATAGGTAAAAGTATCATACGTTAATATTCAAAACATCTATCACATGCTCTTAAAATAAATTTGATAGTCCAAGGAAAAATGTTTATATCACACCATTAAAATGAAAGTAAGAAAGGTCAGAAAAATTTAGAGGAAGTTATGAGGGAATTATTATAATTGCACACAAAACCTATCTTTAAACTCTCTTGAGAGCCAAAAGAAGAAATACAAGGGTGATCTATAATAAGGGATTCTCTACTCCCACAAAGACATCCTCTTCCCAGCTGCCCATCATCCTTTCCTCTTTCTCTCTTTATTAGATGTTCACCTAGAGATTCAGTCTTGCATTCAACTCCGAGCTCAAATCTTATCTGTGCTTAAAGGCCCTCACTAGGTCAAGTGCGAAGTTTCCTCCCAGATCTGTTAATACATTCTACCTTGAGCCTTTGGACAAACCTTACACTCCATTTTCTGGAACTTGATTGGTCTCGCTTCCTTTGCACACCCTTCTAAATATATCCATTCCCACAGCTGTTACCCTAAAGCAGCATCCTGTCAGGGACTGTAAGTCAGTGTGTACTCCAGGAAGATATCAGTTAGCCTTTGCCCAGGAAAGGCAACATAATAAACCTCCCAAAGCACAATGCCTTAAAATATAATGCTTTTTTCTCATGGGTCACAGGGCAGCTGGGCTCAGTTTAATAAGAGGATCTGTGCTTGTTCTAGTTTGCTAGCTGCTGGAATGCAATATACCAGAAATGGAATGGCTTTTTAAAAGGGGAATTTAATAAGTTGCTAGTCTACAGTTCTAAGGCTGAGAAAATGTCCCAATTAAAACAAGTCTATAGAAATGTCCAATCAAAGGACATGTTTCATGAAGCTCCCTGGGAGGCATGTTCCTTCTTCATCTCCAAAGGTTGCTGGCTGGTGGACTCTGCTTCTCGTGGCTATGTCATTCTGCTCTGCTCTGAATCTCTCATTCTCCAAAATGTTTCCTCTTTTATAGGACTCTAATAAACCAATCAATGCCCACCCAAGTGGGTGGAGACATGTCATCCCCTAATCCAGTTCAACAACCATTCTTGACTAAATGACATCATCCAGGGAGATGATCTCATCACAGTTTCAAATGTACAGTATTGAATAGGGATTATTCTACCTTTATGAAATGGGATTTATATTAAAACATGGCTTTTCTTAGGGGGCACACTTCTTTTCAAACCAGCACAGTGCTACACATTTCTTATCCCCCTCCTGGGACTAGGAAGCTAATACATGCATGTTTTCCTCATGGCAATGGCAGAGGAGAGGACAAGTGGGAACAGGCAAGTGTCTGCTCTTGGAACCGGCACATCATCACTTCTACTTTATTCTTTTGCCGAAGCAAGTCACATAGCTGAACCCAAATTCAGGGGTGGGGGGATATATTTTGAACCCCTCGTGGAAGAAACTGAAAAGTCATGTGGCACGTAATGTTGAAACAAGGAGGGTTGTTAAAAAGTAAAAAGAGTTCTTCAGATAAAACAAATAGGATTAAAATTGTTTAATCAATTGAACATCAGCTTGCAATAGTTTCATTGCCAGGAGGGTGCTTTTTACTTCTCAATTTCCTTCAACAAATATTTGAAAGCCTAGTCACAAAACATCTGCCATTACTGCAGTCTCATCACATAAAAGTCACATGCCTTTGGGCAACACAAGTTCTTTTTTTTTTTTTTACTTTTTACTTTTTTGGGTAAGCAGTTCTTTACATGTTAACATACATATAGATTTGCATAACAGCCACCATCATAAGGCATAGAACAATCTCAACATGCCTCCAAATTCTTTTGTGGGCTCCTTTGTAGTTAAAATCTCCCCCCAACACCTAACTTCTGACACCCACTAATCAGCTCATTCCCTTTTCTAAATTTCTCTACAAATAGAATCACACAGTATATAAACTTTTGAGATAGGTTTCTTTAACTCAGTATAAGGCCTTTTGGATTCATCCATGCTACTGCATTGTCAATAGTTTTTTCTTTTTATTGCTGAGTAGTAAGCCATTATATAGATGCACCACAATTTATTTTATCCATTTACTTATTGATGGATATTTGTTTTATGTTTTGGGGGGTTATGAATAAAACTTCTGTAAACATTCACATACATGTCTGTTGTGGGGCCATAAATTTTCATTTCTCTAGCCTAAATTTTTAAGAGGAATTGCTGAGTCGTAGGGTAAATGTATAAATTCACATTTAAATTTATGATCAGAGAACATGCTTTGTACGAATTCTGTTCTCTTAAGTTTGTTAAGATATCATTATGTCTCATGACGTGATCTGTCAAGGCAAATGTTCCATGTGCACGTGAAAAGAATGCACGTTCTGCCATTGTGGGGTGGAATATTTTATAAATGTCAATTGGGTGCAAGTGTTTGATTGTATTGTCTTTATCCTTGCTGATTTTTTGGTCTACTAGTTCTGTCAATTACTGCGATAAGAGTGTGGAAATTTCCAAGTATACTTGGATTTATACCCTTCTCTTGTCACTTCTACCAGTTTTTTTCCATCCTGTTTTTTTGAAGCCCTGTTGTTTGGTGGACACATTTAGCGTTGTTATGTCTTCTTGGTGCGTTCACCTTTTTACCTGTACGCAATGTCCTTCTTGATTCCTAGTAATTTCCTTACTCTGAAGTTGACTTTGAGAATAATAAAACCACCCCAGCTTTCTTTATTTTTTAAATGAGTTTGTTTTTGCACATGTTAATAATAGCTATTTTCCAGATACAGAAGATAAATATTTTATTTTTTAAATAAGAAAATAAATATCAGAACAAGCATCTCTTTGATATGGAAATCACATCTACATGTGATTTTTCACTTAAGCTCATAATTAAGAACTATGACCTAACATGCTAAACATGCTAAACACTGTTCTTGGCCATCCCCTCTCATAGCTAGCCTATTTTGGTTTGCTGAAACTGCTGGAATGCAATAGACCAGAAATGGGCTGGCTTTTACAATGGTGATTTATTAACTTACACTTTAGAGTTCTTGGACCATGAAAATGTCCAACTCTAGGCTTCAATAACATGATACCTGGATTATGAAGACAGGCTGCTGGCACCTGGGGTCCTTCCATCACACGGCAAGGCACGTGATGTTTTCTGCCGGCCCTTCTCTCCCAGGTTTTGTTGCTTTCAGCTTCTGGCTCCCTCTCTTAGCTTCTCTGGTACTCTTCTCCAAGAGCTTCTCTTGATATCCGTGTGTCCATTATCCTCTTATAAAGGACCCCAGTAAAAGGATTAAGATCCACCCTGGGGCAGGCCTCAACTGAAATAACCTAATTGAAAGATCCCTAGTACAACTGAAAGATCCCTCGTACAACTCCTATGGGGTCTGACCCATAAGAGTGGATTAAAAGAATAAGGCTTTTTCTGGGGTACTTAACAGTTCCAAACTTCCACATAGCCCCACTGTGGGACTTTACACTATTGTCTGTACACATCCCCACATATGCAAAGAATTAAGATGCCATATAAAAATGTCACAGAAGTAGAGATTTAGTAGACTTAATCGTTGGTACATATAATACAAACCATCAAACAAGCAATATATAAAAATAAAAGAGAACTAAACAACATCCTCCCTGGGGTCAAAGGACATGAAAACAATCACAGTGTTTAAATTTGATGCATTAGAAACAAAGAAACATCTGTAGTGTTGTTACATAAACCACTTGCAAGGTTCCAAATGCAACAGCTCAAAACCCTAACTCTGACGACAAGGCACTGTGAAGATAGCAAGCAAATGCATACATATGTCAAATACAGGAAACATTAACTGTAAAAGCAGAGTTCTCCATAGAAATAGAGAAAAATATGCATTCTTTCCAGACACACACTTTCATTTTCTGAAGAAAATGCTTTCTTAAAAAGCATCATGAAAAGATTAAAAAAAAATGTGTATCTTATATTTTAAAAAGCAATCAACAGTGGCTCAGCAGGCAGAGTTCTTGCCTGCCATGCCGGAGACCCAGGTTCGATTCCTGGTCTCTGCCCATGCAAAAGAAAAAAAAAAGTAATCATCAAAGTTCAAATCCCCATAATAGAGGACTTTTGTTTTAACACAGAGAAATAATTAGTCTTCATGTTAAAAATAGGAGGAAAATATAGGTTTAATCATGTTTTCCAACTCTTTTATTGTACATTTAGTGAATGTTGTTTTTATTCAATAAACTATTCAAGGTGTTGGAGATACAGAGGGAATTAAGACACTGTCATTAGCTCTAAGGAACGTAGCCTAATGGAGCTGTGTCTGCCACTGTCAACCTTACCCAGAGTTACTACTGTGGTTCACAAAATGAAGCTAAACTACAAGTCCCCTCCAGCTCTGCAATTCTTGGAATCTTCTTGCAAAGTGAATAGTCATCTACCTAGTTTGATACTAGTAGCCCTGTAGCATTTTCAGTATTAATTATGTACCGATACTAATTTTCACCAAATACTTGCCAGCAGCAAAAGTAACATCTGTATCCTGGTTTCACAAAAGTCAAGAAAAAATTTCATTCTGAGTACACAAAGCAGCGAGAAAGGGATTAGCCTGTACACGTGGTACAAGTACAGTTATATGTGAGGGAACGTGACTTATTATACACTTAGTATAATGTTATACGTTATTTCCA
This sequence comes from Myrmecophaga tridactyla, assembly GCA_004026745.1. Lineage (NCBI taxonomy): Eukaryota > Metazoa > Chordata > Mammalia > Pilosa > Myrmecophagidae > Myrmecophaga > Myrmecophaga tridactyla. The sequence goes on from PVIY010033510.1 coordinate 21,219, forward strand.
TGACTAGTCAGTTGTCAGGTCTCCAAGTATCATAGCCTTCCTTCAGGAGATCCAGCCATGTTTTAAGGAAACGGGCACTTTTTGTACATTTGAAGGCGAGCCCTTCCGCTTGAGCTGACGCTGCATAGGTGGCTTCTGGAAGGTTTTTTAATCTCCCATCTGCAGTTCCACTTCCTCAAGCTGGTCAACCATAAGGGCGCTGCTCCTGCCCGGAACTGACCAGCCCAAACTCACTGGGTCGCGGCAGGAAGATGCCCAAGGAGCGTCTGAAGATGAGGAGGTGGTGGGGGTGGCGAGGAGGCACGCACCTCCCAGAGTTCGCAATGGAGATATCTGGGACCGGGTACCACTGTGACCCCGGTATCGAACCTGTACAGTGGAGCTGACCGCCCCCCTGTCTTTTCCAGCTTTCTTTTGATAGTGTGTGTAGGTTATAGCTTCTACCATCCTTTTACTTTTTACTTACCTATATCATTATATTTAAAATGTTTTTTTATAGACCACATATATTGATGTTTTCAAATTCTGACACTTTTAGTAAGTGTAAGATCATTAATATTAAGATAAGTATTGATATATTTAGACTTAGGTTTGCCATTTTATTTTTTTTTATGTTTGCCACCTCTGTTTTTCATTCCACTGTTTGTATCTTCTTTTGGGTTATTTGATATTTTTTCATACTTCACTTTAATTTGTCTATGGAATTTTGAATACATCCTTTGTATATTTTTCCAGTGGTTGCTCTAAGGATTAAAATAAATGTATTTAATGAACTTTTTCACTGACTATTTAGAATCAATATTGTACAGCTTATAGTGGAATGTAGAAACATCACCATCATATTCCCCGTTGTATTCTAATTGTAATATCTATTAATTCTATTTACATTGAAGAGTCCACCAAACAATATTTTGATTTTTTTCAACCATTATACTTATTTTAAAGAATGTGGGAGAAAATATGGACTGCTAAATTTATCCAGATATTTATAATTACTGTTGCTCTTCCTTCATTACTGAAATTCCAAGTTTCCTTTCCACCTGAAGAACTTCTTTTAGCATTTCTTTTTAGCACATATGCTGGAGATGAATCCTCTTAGTTTTTGTTCTTCTGAGTATGTGTTTATTTCACCTTCATTTGCAATGGATATTTTCAGTAATTGTAATTGACAGTTATTTTTTTCTTTTAGTATTATAAAAATTTTTTTCCATCACTTTCCTTCAGATAAGAAGTCAGCAATCCTTTGAATAGTTTTTCTCCTGTATGTAATACATTATTTTCTCTCTGGCTTTTTTGAAATTTCTTCAGGTTCCTGAGACTGTTAATTTTTTTCTCTGTGCTTGAATTGGATAATTTCTACTGATATTTCTTCAACTTTGCTAACTCCTTCCTTTGTTGTCTCCATTCTGCTATTGAGCTCAATCAGTGATATTATAAAATTTTAATTATGTTTTTCAGTACTAAAATTCCCATTTGGTTCTCCTTTATAACTTCTATTTCTCTGCTGAGACATTCCTTCTTTCCATTTGTTTCAAAAATATTTATTGATACTTCTATAAGCATTATATAATACCTTCTTTAAATCTTTAATAATTCCCATCTGTGTCATATTGAATTAGTGTTTGTTTATCTTTTCCTTTGGGAATTTTGTTGGACTTTCCTAATTCTTTTATATGTTGCGTAATTTTGGATTGACTTCTGGCCATTTTGAACATTATGTTATGAGAATTTGAGTCCTGTTTAATCATATGAAGCAAGTTTTGGTGGTGATGGTATTTTTTTTCATGTTTTATTTTATTAGAGAAGTTTACAAAACAATCATACACAAAATAAGGGGATTCCCATATACCACTCCACCAACAAAACTTTGCATTGGTATGCAGTGTTTGTGACTATTAATGATAGTACTTTTGTAAAAATAATTGTACTACTTTTTAAAATAGCAATTACCATTGTTACAATTGATGAAAGATTATTAAGCTAGTTCTACCTTTTGCCCATTATTTACATTAGGTGTATGTTCCCCTACATACCACTCTATTATTACTGCCTTGTATTAGTATCAGACATTTGTGATAACCCATGAAAAATTCTTAGACCTGTACTATTAACTATAGTCCACTATCTGATAGGGTCCTCTGTGTCATACAGTCCTATATTTTGTCTTTTAATTTTTATTCTAGTAACATATACACCATAAAGTTTCCCCTTTTAACCACATTCATCTATATATTTCAGTGCAGTTGACTACATTCACAATAATCTAATTCCAAACTTTTACCATCATCCCAAATAGAAATTCTGTACAAGTCAAACATCAATTCTTTAACCCAATCTATCTCCTGGTAACATATTCTAGATTCTAATTCTATAAGCTTGTTTATCATAATTAGTTCATAAAAGTGACATCAATATTTGAACTTTTGCATCTGTCTCATAACATGCTATCTTCAGGGTTCATCCATATTATCATATGCACCAGAACTTCATTCCTTATTATGGAAGAATAATATTACATCATATTTATATATTACATTTTGTTTGTCCATTCATTGCTTAATGGGAATTGCTTCCTTCTTTGGCAATTGTGAGTAATGCCACTATGAACATCAGTGTGCCAATGTTCGTTTATGTCCCTGCTTTCAGTTCTTTTTGTTATATACCTAGTAGCGGGATTGCCAGCTCATATGGAAGTAGAATACTTAGTTTCCTGAGGAACTGCCAACTCTCATATCTTATATTTGTCTTTCTTTTCAGACTTTTAGTTACCCTTACTGTTAATCTTCATTTCTCTACTCTATTATAAGCCTTTCTTTCCTGTCTTTTCCAATCAGCCTGAAGAACTCCCTTTAATATTTCTTATAGGGCAAGGGTTCTTGTACATGAATTCTCTCTGTTTCTGCTTATCCGTGAAAATTTTAAACTTGCCTCCATTTTTGAAGAATAGTTTTGCCAGATAAATAATTACTGGCTGACAGTATTCTTTTTCATACCTTAAATATATCATACCACTGCCTTCTCACCTCTATCGTTTCTGATGAAAAATCAGCACTTAGTCCTAATGCAATTCCCTTGTATGTGATGAATCACATTTCTCTTGCTGCCTTTAGGATTATCTCTTTATCATTGGCATTTGATATTCTATTTAATAGATATCTCAGAGTAGGTCTGTTAGGATTAATTCTGTTTGGAGTATGTTGCACTTCTTGGACATCGTAACACTTGAGAATTTTTTTGTCATTATTTCTTCAAATATGCTTTCTGCCCCTTTCCTCTTCTCTTCTTCTGGGACACATATGATGCATAAGTTTGTGTGTTTTATGTTATCATTCAAATTCCTGAGGCACTGCTCAATTTTTCCCATTTTCTTCTCTCTCTTCCTCTGTTTGTAAATTATAGATTTTCCTTTCTTCTTCTTTGCTGAGTCTTTCTTCTGCATATTCAAAGCTCCTCTTGTAGTATATTTTTAATCTCTTCCATTGTACCTTTCATTTCCACAATTTTTGTGACATTTCTTTTATACTTTCAAATTTTTCTTTATGCTCATATGTCTACTTAATATCCTTTATCTCTTTATTCATATTTCCCTTCATCTCCTTGAATTTATTTAGGAGATATGTTTGAACATCTTTGATTAGTTTTTCAAAATTCTGTGTCTCCTCTGAAGTTTAAGTTTTTTCCTTTAATTAGGCCCCATCTTCCTGTTTCTTAGCATGGCTTTTAATTTTTTGCTGATGCCGAGGCATCTGATTATCTTGATAAATTTACTCTGACGTTCAGTTTCTCATTTTTGCCTAGGGTTTTATTGTCGACTGGCTTTGTGTTAAGTTTCTTCTTTGACACTTGGTTTGATTTATTCTATATCTTTAAAATTGCCCATGTTTGATCGGATCTTGTCATCTCTTCTTCATCTGATTTTTGTCCTGGATATGTGGTGCATTTTTAAGATTGCACTACCTATGCAATTGTTTCAACCGCAGGTGAAAACTTCCTTTCCTCTGCTCCTTCTCCAAGAATCTTGATCTGTTCTATTTGTTCTTGTTTTTCCTCGAGGTTTTTTCATTTTCACTTTATTTGTTGCCTCTCATAGCTTTTTCCTGGAGGGCAGATTCTGGGAGAAGAGCCACCCTGGATTTCCCCAAGTTAGTGTTGCCTAGGCAAAATAAGGCCAGAGACCTATGAAGGGGGCCAGACTGGTTCCAGAGTGCTCTAGGGAGAATGTCAGGAGAAACACCCCAAATTAATTTTGAAGGCTCACTGAATCAGCAGATGCACCTTATAGCACACTGTTCCCTGCAGCCTTAAGGAGGTGCAGTGTCTTTAAACCTCCATTGCATTTGCTTCTGATAGGCATGGGTTTGAAGAAATGGCTGGGACCAGTCCCTGGTGGGTTGAAACAGTAGCAGACTTGGGACCCAGTAATCCAAATTCAGTAATGAAAAGCTATTTCCACCCCTTTTCTTGGGGAAGAAGATTTTATGTCCCTTTGTGCCTTCAGCGTCTAGCCAGGGGCTGGACCCCAAGGTAGCAGTCTGCAAGAGTGGGGAATGCATGCTGGTAGCTGCCATGTGGAGAGAGCAATTTACTCTTGTTTACTGTAATTTTTTATCCTCTTTCTCCTGCTCTTCTCTGGATGCTGCACAGTGTTCTTCTGGTCTCAGGAGCCTCAGAACAGTGATTTCACACAGTTCCCACCAATTTCCTAGCTGTTTTGAAGGATGACGTGAGTCCTGGAGCACCCTACTGTACCATCTTCCCTGGAAGTTCTCAGATGTATATATATTTTTAATTTAAAACAAAAATTTATTTTAATAGGCAATTAAGCCAGCTAGGGGTTCTCACTGAAAAATTTTTACTGCTTTGTGTGGACTGTGGCTTAAATGTCAATAGATTTTTCAAAGAATCTGCAGTGCTCTTCAAATCTGTCCTGCATGTTTGCACTCATGGGTCAACTGAGTTCTAGGTGATGTCCATGGCACATTTCAGTTCTCAAAGCTTTGATGTGCCGTGTAGGGTCAATCCACTGCACATTTCAGGGGTGAGCCCAGGTGTCTATACAAAGCTTTTGGGGGTCCTCTTCCTGAGCCCTCTCTTCTCCATGATCTTCTATGTTTTCGGACTCACAGGGACCCTCTCTTGGTTCTCTGACTCATAACCTGGGGCTTTAGTCTTACCAGCCTGTCACTTACTACCTGAGATTGATTCTGCCTCTAAAGCCAAGTGGTGGGAAGATAACAGGGGAGTTAATGGTCTTTGAACCACAGTCTCTGTGGTTGGAGAGAAGAATTGTTCTCCTTCAGAGTTGTAGGTGCCTACCTGACAGCCACAGCCACCACCACCAGTTGGTGGCTTCAGGAAAGGTATTTGCTGGGGACAAAGCTGGGGGAGAAAGAAGAAAAGGATGGGGTATTTCCCTGATTCTGAACCACAATGAATCCACCTCCCACTCCTAAGACAATAAAAAGAGAAATTTCTCTTGGAGCTCTTTCTGTCCATTCCTGCCACCCTATTCTGGGATTCATGTTGACTCAAAGACGAAGAGATGTGCATAGTAGGAGAAGAGTCAGGAAACTTCCCCAGGCAGTTCTTCTGTTGTTTTTCCCCAGGCAACCTGCTAACATTGGCTTTTTTTTTTATTAATTAAAACAACAACAACAACCAAAACGTTAAGATATCATTCCATAAAAAGACAACAGAGAAAGAAATAAAACGATAACGGAGGAAAAAAAGGATTATGCATACCATACCCCTTACCCCTTGCTTTCATTTACCACTAGCATTTCAAACTAAATTTATTTTGACATTTGTTCCCCTTATTATTTATTTTTATTCCATATGTTCTACTCTTTTGTTGATATAGTAGCTGAAAGGAGCATCAGACACAAGGTTTTCACATTCACAGAGTCTCAATGTGAAAGCTATATCATTGTTCAATCATCATCAAGAAACATGGCTACTGGAACACAGCTCTACATTTTCAGGCAGTTCCCTCCAGCCTCCCCACTACATCTTGAACAACAAGGTGATATCTACTTAATGCGTAAGAATAACCTCCAGGATAACCTCTCGACTCTGTTTGGAATCTCTCAGCCATTGACACTTAGTCTCATTTCACTCTTCCCCCTTTGGTCAAGAAGTTTCTCTCAATCCCTAGATGTTAATTCTCAGCTCATTCTAGGGTTTTTCTCAGTCCCTTGATGCTGAGTCTCAGCTCATTCCAAGATCTCTGTCCCACGTTGCCAGGAAGGTCCACACCCCTGGGAGTCATGTCCCACATAGAGAGGGGTAGGGTGGTGAGACTGCTTGTCATGTTGGCTGGAGAGAGAGGCCACATCTGAGCAACAAAAGAGGCTCTCTTGGGGGTGACTCTTAGGCCTAAATTTTAAGTAGACTTGACCTATCTTATGTGGGGTTAAGTTTCATATGAACAAACCCCAAGACTGGGGGCTCAGCCTATAGCTTTGGTTGTCCACACTGCTTGTGAGAATATCAAGAATTCAACTTGGGAAAGTTGAATTTCTCCCCGCTCTCACCATTCCCCGGACATTGGCTTATTTTTAACTTTTTATTTTATTTTGAAATTCTATCATCTATCTACCTATCTATCTATCTATCTATCTATCTATCTATCTATCTATCTATCTATCATCTATCTATCATCTAAGCATTTACCTATGTGTATATCTACCATCTGTCTGTCCAACCATCTATCAATAAATCCATTTTCAGAACACTTGATTGTTAGTTGTCTATATCATGCTCCCTGAACACTTAA
>PVIY010033511.1:0-27998 GCA_004026745.1 Myrmecophaga tridactyla
ATTAGAGAATTAACGCCAGTAATCTGTCAGTATTTTCTCACCTGTTCCTTAAAAACTAAGCAAAATGTTCGGCTAAATATTTTGTGATTTCTTAAATAAATACATACATAAATAAAATGGACAACTAGAAAATTCTTTGACTATATAAATCTATTTGGACAAACTAACATTTCCATGCACAAATTACAATACATATGCTACCATCAGAAAAATTATTTAAGGGTTGAGGTTTTACCAGAATGTGGTTTACATGAACTGAAAGCCATGTTACTCACTGAGTAAGTGATCAATGAATGATTACTTTGCGAAAAATATGTTGAAATTTTTGGTGAATTAAATTTATAATCTAATGAGATCAATAACCAGTTTTTTTTTCCTACCCAACTCCCAACTTAAATAACCTCTTTCTCTTTACATTAAGACCCACCCACAGAAATTTCAATGTAGAATTTGAAAGAAAAGATGTATCACATTACCTGTTTTGCACAGCACCTGCAGCTACCAGAAAACTTCCTCATGATATTTTCAAGGTCTAAGGCCCGTTCAGGACATGCTCTTTCTCTTCTAGTCACATTTCCACGACAGAGGGGACAATGTATTCCACTTTCTCTCATTGCAGTCAGGAAACACTTTCTACAGAAACTAAACCAGACATTTGTGATATATAAACTACAGGAAAAATTACTCTCTTCTTTTCAAAAATTAAACATTTGCTTTCATTTATTTTAGGTATTTGTTCATGCTAAACAAGTAAAGCTATTCATAAGTACGTAAATCTCAATTTTAAGAACTGTATATGTGTTTCTCTGAGTACAAGAAAAGACATAACTGGGCTAGATGGGAATTATGAGAAACTACACTCAGTCTGCTTTACAACTTTTTAACATAGCACGTGGAAAATATTAGTGTTATATAACATTATCAGAGAAAGCACAGTACAAAAGAAGACCTGGATTTTATCTTGGTCTTCCAAGATAAACTTCAGTTTCTGTGTTAAGAAAAACATGCTGACTCTCCATTTCTTTTCCTAACAAAATGAGAGGACAGACCACATCACCTTTTGTTTCGAACTGATGTACTTCAAGATAAATGTTCCACAGAGCAGTGCACTAACTGGCTTAGGATACTCAAGGGTAAAAAAAATAAACCAGTTTTCCTCTAACTTGGAACATTTACTATTCTAAGGAAGCATAAGCGTTACCAAAAGAGATCTGGTCAAGAAACATGAACATTTCCTTCAACCGGGTGCAACAGAACATAATCTGGGATCTGGAGAAAGTTAAGTACACACTTAATCCAATCCCCCACAAATACAAATATCCCTATCTTCCTCAGCTATACCGAGAAAAACTGAGTGTAATAAAAGACTAAAGGATCTGGATTTCCTAATTATGCAGCATTCAACAAATCACTTTTCCCCTCTAGAATCAGTTTTTTCACCAACAAAATAATGAAAGTGTCTATACTTCATAGGATTGCTCAAGAGATTAAATAGATAATGCATTTAAATAATTATATGGTATTTGCCAGCTAGGTAAGTGCTCAATAAGTAGTAGCTAATATTACTAAAGTAGCAATACAAGTGATTACCAATTGGTTCATGAATAAAAACATTCAAAATATTCACTATTACCAAACTGCAAAGTAAACAAGACTGAGGTGCCCCTTTTCACTTATCAAATTATAAACTAGTTTTAAAAATACTAAACGTAACCATTGTTAATGGGGGTATAAAGAAGTGATTGTTCTAAGTTTCTAGATAGCAATTTATCAATACTTATCAAAATTCTTAAATACAAGGTGTCCCAAAAGTCTTAGTGCAGTTTAAGCTTTAACAACTTCAGAAGTATGAAGACTACAACTTTAAAAAAATTAATAAAATAAAATAAAAATTGAAAGCTATTTACATTTCTTTTACACTCAGATGGGAAATTTTGAATACAAATTCTTAATTTAAATCTTTTGTTTTAGCCATTACTTGCATTCTTTAATCAGAGGAACTCTAAAAGATAAAAAAAAAAGAAGAGAGGAGGCATCAAAGACAAAAAATGTAATGGTAATCAGAGTCCAGAAGGTCTCCACTAAGGCAGGAGAAGAAGGAAGGGACAAGAGGATCTTTTTTAGTAAAAGAGTCCTCAATGTTAATGAGAGGAAGACTTGGTTTCCTCATTTGTAGTCTAAAACAACTTTGGAGGATCCCTAAAGAATCAAATATATTCAAAAGATATTTAAAACAATGGAAACAGAATCCTTTCTAAGAAATATCAAAGGCAACTGAATATGAGAACGGCAAATTAAGATTCAAATTCATACATTACACATTCCAGTAAATTCATGTGTCAAACAAGCAATTAAAAGAGCCAAGAGACAATCTTGGGTTTGTTCATATGAAACTCATCCCTGCAAAGGAAAGGCTAAGCCTACTTAAAATTAGGCCTAAGAGTCACCCCCAGAGAACCTCTTTTGTTGCTCAGATATGGCCTCTCAGCCAACACGGCAAGCAAACTCACTGCCCTCCCCCTCTCTACATAGGACATGACTTCCAGGGGTATAAACCACCCTGCAACTTGGGATCAGAAATCCTAGAATGAGCTGGGACTCAGCATCAAGTGATTGAGAAAACCTTTGACCACAAGGGGGATGAGAGAAACAAGACAAAACAAAGTGTCAGTGGCTGAGAGACTTCAAACAGAGTAAAGAAGTTATCCTGGAAGTTATTCTTATGCATTATATAGATATTCTCTTTATAGTTTAAGGTATATTGGTTATCCTGGAGGTTATTCTTATGCATTATATATATATATTCCCTTTATAGTTTAAGGTGTATTAGAGTGGCTAGAGGGAAGTGCCTGAAACTGCAGAACTGTGTTCCAGTAGCCATGTTTCTTTAAGATGACTGTATAATGATAGAGCAACTGAAAAAAACAGAAAAGTAACTTCTAGACACCATTAAACAGTATTAACTTAAAACAAAAAACTAAGACCAAAATTGGCAAAGATACTGGAATACATATAGGCTTAAAGAAACAATTTAATGAATCTCAGAGTTTCTAATGAGACTTTAATAACAAATGTATGTAAAAAATTTTCACATTGAAATTATACAAACATTTGATAGGCTAAAACCCTGTTAGTTTGATATTTTTAAGGAGTTGAAACCTAGAGGTCTTACTGAGAAATCACTGGTTTCCAGCTGCCTTTTGAGAAAATCTGGTGAGACTGGAGTGGGGCTGAACCTGGAGGGAATCATACCAAAGATAAGCTTTGCAAATTCATATCTTACCTAGGCTTCAAATTCTTTGTTGCAATGCCAGTTTGCTTTCATAAACTGAAATTATGTAGGAGATACTGGTGGCCTAAACTAAGTTGCACTCAAATACCCAGGTTCTGTTACAGAGCTTTTCTTTTAATCTGAAGATAAAAATGTTCAGTATTTCTAAACACTGAAAAAATACTGGCTTAGATCGGTGTTCAGTCTGGTGCGAAACTTAAATGAAATTCAAATTCACATAACCTGAATTTTATTCACAGATGTTATCTTAATAGAGTAATCCTTCAGTTTGTGCTATTCAACTGTTTTAAAAATCCAGTTTCTCAAACAGCTATATTACTTAATACAGTAATTAAAACAATGTTAAAATTATGTTTTGTCTCTGCTTTGATATTAAAATTTTTAATTAAAATTTCATGAAGAAATCTTCACACACATACAGTCCATCCATTGTATACAATCAATGGCTCACATATCATCACAGAATTGTGTATTTATCACCATAATCATTTTTAGAACATTTGCATCATTTCAGAAAAAAAACTCATATATCCCATCCCCTCCCTCTCAATGACCATTAGTATTTCAATATACCCAATTTTTTACCCTTTATCCCCCCCATTGTTTATACATATTTATAATGATATTATTATTTAATGATAAAAGGAGCATCCGACACAAGGTTTGCACAATCACACATATTGTAAAAGCTATAAACTTATACAATCATCTTCAAGAATTAAGGCTACTAGAACACAGTCCAACAGTTTCAGGTACTTCCCTCCAGCCATTCCAACATACCATAAACTAAACAGGGATATCTATATAATGCCAAAGAATAACCTCTAGGATAACTTCTCGACTCTGTTTCAAATATCTCAGTCATTGAAACTTTATTTTGTCTTGTCAAAAAGATTTTTTTTAATATTTGGAAACATCTTAATTAAAATAATATTATGCCAGAACTCAGTTTTTGCATATAATTTGTGTGGAAAATTAAATGAAGTCTAAGTGAGATAAAACTGAAATTCTTGAAGTTCTTCATGGGACAGAATAGTCTAAAGACTTTAGTAAAGGAGACAGGAAAATAACTGGTACATTGAGGCAGACTTTTTAAGTTTATAAAATAAACAAAATAAACAAAAATGAGTGTAGGATGTCACAGTGATTTATTTTCTTTCCCAGGGCTAATCTCCTATCCCTTTATAAGAGAGAAAAATGCCCCCTATACTTTTCTTTTTCTTTATTACTAAAGAACACTACTCAACATCAAGCTCATCACTGACTCTACCAAAAGCATCGCAACACATACCTAAAAGAACTGTATAGTCAGTGAGAGTGTGACAGTAAGTTACCCTTAATTGGTCTTGAAGCCCTGTCTCTGGTTTTGTTTTAGTTCCTTAAATGCCGCCATTTGGTTTTTCTCTCTTCCCCCTTTTGGTCAAGAAGGCTTCCTCAATCCCATGATGCCAGATCCCAGCTCATCCTGGGAGTTCTGTCCTTTGCAAGAATAAGTTTCATAATGGGAGACTGAGGACTCAGCCTATTGAATCGATTATCCCCACTGCTTGCAAGAATGTCAGGAATTCCCCAGATGGGGGAAGTTTAATATTTCCTTCTTTCTCCCCAGTCCCTCAAGGGGGGTTTGCAAATAATTTTTTATTCTCTGCCAAAATTACTCTGGGATATATCAGGGCATCACTCACTTGTACAAACCAAGAAGATCTCATGCCTTATTCAAAATTCCATGTAATTATGGTGTTCTAATAAACTGACCATGCAAGTTAAATTAGGTATTATGCTACCCAAAATATAAATTCTGCACCAAATAAACATCTCTCCCTTTGGCCCCATATAGAAGTTGAAGTTTTAGAATACGGACCATATCATCTTTTGCACTGTATTCTGATTTATCTTTAGTCCTATCCAGATCAGCTTCATTCATATCTCTAGTCAAAGATCACTTTTTCAACCTTTTTTAACAGTTGCTATATGGGGTAATGCCGACTTTCATAGCTGCAGTGCTCTGAGTCTCAGGTGTCATGTAAATGCCTGAAGTTTCAGGGAATGAACAGGTTATACTAAAATAGCTCATTGTCTCAGAATTTAGAAATAATAACAGCTCCGGAATATATATGACTCTGTAAGAGCTTACATTCTAGGGCCCTTTACAACAGGCCCCAACCTGATAACCTATGCTCTTGACTTCAATGCTCTAAGTTTGTATGTAATAGTCTGTACAAATGAAGCATGATAATATTTGTCTTTTTTTTTCTTTTTTGGGGGTGGGGTACATGGTCTGGGAATTGAACCCGGGTCTCCCACATGGCAGATGAGCATTCTACCACTAAACCACCTGTGTACCCCAATATTTGTCTTTTTGTTTCTGCCATCTCATTCAACATACTAGCACTTACTTCTCTCTTCATTTTCAAACAGCTTTATTTGCACATCACACAATCCAACCTAAGTAAATATCCATGCCTTCATCACCATAATCTATATGAAGACTTTTCCTTTTCTTCCACAAAGTATCCATCCATACCCTTCATGCACATCTTCCACTTGCTGACATTTAGTTTTTGTATAATGCCTTTATTACCTTCAGTGGAAGCACATCACAATATTATATATATATATATAGTACTGATAGAATTTTATAAGTTAGCTCAACTTGGGAGAAAGAAGACATTTTTTAAAACAGCAGTTACAATTTATTGGGTATCTAATGTATGCTAGGAAAAGTTCCAGAAGTTTTACATTGATTATATTGAATTCTCTAAAACAAAACAAAAACAAAAACAAAGTCCTTTAATTTACAGATGAGGAAACCAAGGCTTAAAAGAATTTTTAAAATGAAGCTTCTGAAGACTAGAAGATGTTCGTCATTAAAATACAAAAAGTCCTTGGGGTACATGTGTAGTTCAGTCAAGAATGTTTGCTTACCATATGGAAGACCTGGTTTCAATTCCCAGCCCATGCACCAAAAAAAAAAAGAAAGAAAGAAAACACAAGACCCTGTAAGTGTTACAGAGGATGCGGAGAAACACATTCATTGCTAATGAGAATGTAAAATGGAGCAGCAGCTGTAGAAGACAGTTTAGGGGTTCTTCAGAAAGTTAGGTATAAAATTAGCATATGATCATCAATCACACTTCTAAGGATATACCCAAAAGATTGAAAGCAGGGACTCGAAAAGATATATGTACACTGATGTTCATAGCAGCATTATTCACAACTGCCAAAAGACAGAAGCAACTCAAGAGTGGTTAAACAATATGTAGTACATACTTACAATGGAATATTATTCAGTCATAAATAGGAATGGAGTTCTGGTACATACTTCAACATAGATAAATCTTGAATAAATCATGTTGAGTGAAATTAAGCAAGACCAAAAGGATAAATATTATGTGATCTCACTGATGTGAAATAAATAGAATTAACAAATTCATCATAAAGTTAGAAACCAGAACATAGGTTATCAGGGGCTGGGACAGGGGTTGGGAATGGGGAGTTAATGCTTAATTAGTACAGAGATTGTCTGGGGTCATAGAAACATTTTGATATGGCTGGTGGTGATGGTAACACAATATCGTGAATGTAATGAACAGCACTGAAATAAAAAAAATCAATGTGGTTTAAAGGGAAAATTTTAGGTTGCAAATGGTTCTAGAATAAAAATTAAAAAAAAAAAAATCTGATAGACCTGAACAACACAATGGATTCCAATGTAAACCTTGGACTATAGTTAATAGTACAAATATAAAAATACGATTTCATGAATTTTAACAAACGTACCACACTAATGGTCTTAAAATGGGGGAGGGGAGGTATTAATATGAGAACTTTATTTTCTGCATGGTTTCTCTGTAAACTCTACAATTTCCTTAATAAAAATTTTTTTTTAATTAAAAATGCCAGGTCCTGCAGTTTTTCTTAGGATCTTTGTCAAGAAGGTTCCCTCTTGGGTGGCTGCCGTGGCTCAGCAGGCAGAGGTGCTGGAGGTCTGGAGTTCGATCCCTGGTGCCTCCTGACCATATGCAAATTAAAAAAAAAAGAAAAGAAAGAAGGTTCCCTCTACCCAAAATGCGCTATATAAAAACAACAGAGCGGGCCACAGTGGCTCAGCAGGCAACTCACCTGCTATGTCGGAGAACTGGGTTCATTTCCTGATACCTGCCCTTGCAAAAAAAAACAAAAAAAAACAAAAACAGTCCTCCACAAATTAATACCTACTCATCATTTAGATCTCAGCAACAATATCTTCCTCAAGAAAGGGTCCACGAATCCATCTACATTAGCGCCAGGTCCTCTGTTAAACTCTCCTGGAAACTGAATTTGTAATTATAATTATAATTACAATTAATTACAATTATAATTATAATTACAAATTCATGTGCATGTTTATTTGAATTAAAATACGTATGTTTCACCATGGCCCTGCTCCAGAAGGCAGGATTGTATCTGCTGGTTTACCACAGTATCTTCAGTACTAACAATGCCTGGCACCTAGAAGGCATTTATTAATATTTGTTTTAAAAAAATTAATGCCAATTAATTAATACAATTCAACAGTCCCTTAATCCAAAGATAACAAACTTTCAAAACAGTGAGCACCTTCCAGGTACACTTTGTGAGATCTATAATCATCTTCTGTGATATAGCTGGCAAATTCCCTTGTATTTAACCTGACACAGCAATTCCACTTCTTAAAATTTATCTTACATATTTAACTCTTTTATGTGTGAAATGATGTATTTGGTGCAGCTTTATTTATAATAGCAAAAGATTAGAAACAAACTAAATGTTCATCAATATGAGATTGGAAGATGATACAAACAATGGAATACTAGAACACTAAATATATGAACTTCAAGAGATCAAGAATTTTTATCTGGTTTGTTCACTGTACATCTAGTATCTACAAGAGTACTGAAACATAATGGACACTTAATTAAGTTTGCTGAGTGAGTGAAAATTATACAGCAATTAAAAAAAGGCTTTTCATGTACTGATATAGAATGATATCCAAGATATATGAAAAATGACATGATACAAAAGGATGCATATAGGATGCTGTTCTTTGTGCAAAAAAGGAAAATAATACAATTACAACCTGCTTTATATACATATCTCTATACATACACAAGGAGTATATAAGGTAATACTGATTGTGAGAGACAACCATATTTCCCTTCTGTACCTTTAATATTTTGACTCTTGACTCAACTCCTTATTCACAGTAACTCCTCTGGTATTAGATATCTGAACAAAAAAACTTGAAACACAACACAAATATAAGATGATGATTATCATTCACAAACCTTACCTCACTTGATCCTTGCGACAACCCTGTGAAATTGTATTTTTTATCCCTGTTTTATGGACGAGAAAATAGGCTCAAAGATGTTGAAGGACTTGACCAAGTGATAAAACAAGCAAGCTGCAGACTCCCAACACTAACCTATTCATTCCTTTACTCAATCAGTGCTGAATGCATGTAGGCTCAAATATGTAATCAAAGAATTTGTTGCCACTTTTAGAAAACTTACAGTCTGAATGGTGAGTCTGATATTAGTCAAATGATCTGATTCCAAAAACATAATGATTATAAACTGTGATAAGAGCTACAAGGGAAAGTTATTCATGGTTTATATCTCCAAGTTTATAGTTCTTTTCTCTGTCCCACCAGACATGTTTTTTCAGGTATCAAACTGCTTATACTCATCTCCCTTTGAGCTGGATCATATATGAATTTGCTAGATACGACTTATTTCAATAGAAGGGGGAAGAAAAAAAGATGTAAATCAAGAATTACTAAAACTTTCACATTATCAAGAGTCTGGCATCTGCATGCATAGTACATTGCAACTTAAAAGGATAAAGTTTCTCAACTTTAAACTAGCAGATGCCAGAGGAATTTCTGTTCTTATTTATTCTACCAACAAAAGGCTGATCAAGTTGGGAGAGAAAAACAACTTTCCACTCATCATGCGCCTGATTTTAGTATAAATAATTAATTAAAAATCTGACACCCTTTAGCTCCTTAGTATACAGTCAAAATCATTCCCTGAAATAACTTCAGAAACTTCAAGAAAAAAAAAGTATGTTTTAAATTAGTTTTCAGGGCTTGACATTAAGTCAATTTTCTGTTACATAATGCTATAACACAGACTTTTTTTTGTTATGTCATTTTATAAATAACTGTGTCAAGACAATTTGGATAAAGTCTTTAAAACCTTAAGAAAAAGATGATCTAGAGCATTCATTAAATCAACAAGAATCCATATAAGCCTTGCCTTGAGAATTATAGCAAATATGACATCTTACAGAGAAGAAAGTATATATTTAGAACACAATAAAGCTGTTAAATTATTTAAAAATATATAAACTAAAAATTCAGGGATTGGATGATTCGAAGAGGTCAAATAGGGAATTATATAAATTTGTACTTACTGAGATTACAATTAGCTCATTTTAAAAGATGCAATCTTCCATGCCAGAGACCAGGTTTGTTTCCCAGCCCAAGCCCCCAAAAGAAAAAAAAAACAAAACAAAACAGATGTAATCTTACATAAATGTCCAAAAACAGACAAAGATTAGATTTCCATTTTTTAAGAGTTTAGTAAGGCGACAAACATATCCAATTTTCAGGGCGATGGAAGCTTACTTCTAACATTAGAGTTACTTCTTTGAAGAGCAGAAGTTGTGCTGTGGCCTTCAAAAATTACGAAGAACACCAAAAGAGATAAATACCTTACTACTATACCATGTGTACTTTCTTCTGAAAACTTACTTTGAATGCTCTTTAATATGTCTTCTTTAGTAGCAGTCTTTCCACATTTCTCAACACATATTCATTGGACCACTCTAAGGCATGTGATGCTGCTGACTGCTGTTTCCTTAAACTTCTCTTGCTTCCTATTATCACACTCTATCCTGGTTTCTTCTTATCCTTCTGTTCATTTCTTCTTGGGCTGCAATTTCTCCACTCAAAATTTAAATACATGTTTCTCCAGAACATTGTTCTATTTAGGTCCTATGCTATCTTTCATTTATATACCTCTTTCAGTGACTACACCCAAACCCACAGTAGCTTCAACCTAAATGTCTCTCAGTGTATTCCAGAACTATAACTATATACCCATGTAACTACTGGACATACAGTCATCAAATCTTACACTATCTCCTTAAAATGTCAGGTTTCTCTTCTCTCCATTTCCCCTTAGTTGGGGTTCAAATAATTGCTCTCCCAGACACAGCAATGAAATGACCTCTTTACTAGTCTCACCACTACCAAATTGGACCCTTCTACTAAAGTAAAGTTTCTAAAATTGAAATGAGATCATTCCGCCCCCTGCCAAAAATTATTTAATAGATCTTCATGGCTTTCAGGACAAAGTTCAAATTTGGCTTAATCTTGCCTATATCTCTAAACTCCATCTCCAAGCAAATTTTGTAGTGTGAATACAATCATCCTCACTTTAACTCTTCCGTGCATATGCTGTAATCACTACCTAATCAGGGTACTACCCTAACAAACCCTTTATGCAAATTCTTCCTTAATATATTACTTCATTCAGGAAATCTTCCCCTATAACTCATACACTAAATTTTAGGTATTTACTTTCAATGCTCACATAAAATTTCTACGCAAGTCTTTTTCATCTCACACTTATTTATAGGTCTTCTCCATTAGTCTGTAGCACTCTCCACTCCAGGGAAAGAGCACTTTATTTTCCTGGTACCTAGCATGCAGAAAATATTCAGTAAATGTTGTTTGAAGGAATAAATGGGAATTTGTATTTTAGTAAGGTTATTCTAATGAATGAAAGTGAACTCATTCCAGTCTAAATTAGTCTCTGGGCAAACCCTTCCCCATTACTGAATTGATAATGAAAGCTTATTCTTACTTCCCAATAAACCCATGGTGACCTATAGCCCGTATCACCTTATCCTTCACTATCCATGTGTCAAAAGTTGACTTTGTAGTTAAATATAAATTTATTTAAAGGCACAGGTCTGTCTTTCGTGAAAAGGCAAGAGCAAACGACACAGTAAACTATGCTACAAGAAATCTCTCCATTTCTCCACCAAACTCCTTTCGCCAATCAAAACTCTGTGCCACCACCAATGTTTATAGCAGCATTATTTACAATTTCAAAGAGATGGAAACAGCCAAAATATCCATCAACAGACGAGGAGCTAAACAAACTGTGGTATATACATACGATGGAATATTATGCAGCTGTAAGACAGAATAAAGTTATGAAGTATATAACATGGATGGACCTTAAGGACATTATGCTGAGTGAGATTAGCCAGAAACAAAAGGACAAATACTGTATGGTCTCACTGATATGAACTGACATTAGTGAATAAACTTGGAGAATTTCATTGGTAACAGAGACCATCAGGAGATAGAAATAGGATAAGATATTGGGTTATTGGAGCTGAAGGGATACAGACTGTGCAACAGGACTGATAGTAAAAACTCAGAAATGGATAGCACAATACTACCTAACTGTAATACAATTATGTCAAAACACTGAATGAAGCTGAATGTGAGAATGATAGAGGGAGGAAGGCTGGGGGCACAAATGAAATCAGAAAGAAAGACGATAAAGACTGAGATAGTATAATCTAGGAATGCCTAGAGTGTATAATGATAGTGACTAAATGTACAAATTTAAAAAATTGTTTTTGCATGAGGAAGAACACAGGAATGTCATTACTGCAGGGTGCTGAAAATTGATCGTAATTAATATTTAAAAATTTTAACTTACATGTGAGACTATAGCAAATAATGTTTATTTGGTACAAAATTTGTATTTGACTAGTGGATTTCCTAATATAACTTATGTAGACAGCTTAATTGAACACCATAAGTATATGGAACCTTGAGTAGGGAAGGAGATTTTGTTGGTTTGTCCAGAGTGATGCCCTGATAAATCCCAGAGTGATTTGAACAGTGAATAAAAAAGTATTTGTAAAGTCCCCTTCGGGGAATGATGAGAAAGGGGAAAAATTCAACTTCCCCAAGTTGAATTCTTGATATTCTCACAAGCAGTGCAGACAACCAAAGCAACAGGCTGAGCCCCCAATCTTGGGGTTTGTTCATACGAAACTTAACCCCACAAAGGATAGGTCAAGCCTACTTAAAATTAGACCTAAGAGTCATCCCCAAGAGAACATCTTTTGTTGCTCAGATGTGGCCTCTCTCTCAGCCAACACAACAAGCAAACTCACCACCCTCCCCCTGTCTACATGGGACATGACTCCCAGGGGTGTGGACCTTCCTGGCAACGTGGGACAGAAACCCTAGCCTGAGTGAGACTCAGCATCAAAGGATTGAGAAAACCTTCTCAACCAAAAGGGGGAAGAGCAAAATGAGACAAAATAAAGTGTCAATGGCTGAGAGATTCCAAAGAGAGTCGAGAGGTTATCCTGGAGGTTATTCTTACACATTAAATAGATAGCCAAGATGTAATGGGGAGGCTGGAGGGAACTGCCTGAAAATGTAGAGCTGTGTTCCAGTAGCCATGTTTCTTGAAGGTGATTGTATAATGATATAGCTTTCGCAATGTGACTGTGTGATTGTGAAAACCTTGTGTCTGATGCTCCTTTTATCTACCTTAACAACAGATGAGCACAACATATGGAATAAAAATAAATAAATAAAAGGGGGAACAAATGTTAAAATAAACTTAGACTGAAATGCTAGTGATCAGTGAAAGGGAGGGGTAAGGAGTATTTTGTATGTATGAATTTTTTTCTGTTGTCTTTTTATTTCTTTTTCTGAATTGATGCAAATGTTCTAAGAAATGATCATGATGATGAATATACAACTATGTGATGATATTGTGAATTACTGATTATATATAGAATGGAATGATCATATGTTAACAATGTTTGTGTTTCTTGTCATTTTTTTTTTAAATTCAAAAATTAATTAAAAAAATCAGAAAACAAAAAAACTGTTCCACCATTACCACCGTTTTCCAAGTAAAACTTCTTCTCCCTTTGCCTTCTTTCATTAATTGTTCAGTCAAAACCTTAGAGGAACTGGGGATGGGAAGGAACAGGGATTTAGGGCAACAAGTAAAAAACTGTCCATTCTTCCCAACAACAACATCTACTATAATTCCACATCTAGACTGGTCACATCCCACCCTAATAAGTTGAATTGGGAAAGGTCTTGAATTAAAAACAACTATTTCCACTCTCTTTTCCACAGCCTTTACATTAAGCCAAATTACAGTCCATGATTTATAATATCCCATAACAAACTACATGGAATTTTGAGGTGGCCTATAGGTTACAATGAGTTTTATGAGGTCAATGACCCCAATAGTAATTGAAATGCTTCTGTCCATAAAAGACCTACTATATATACATATTGTTGACAGCTACCGTCTGACCCTTTCACCTTGCCCTCCCAGTCCTTCCTCCCATCCATGCACCAGCACTATTTTTTAAACATGGGAAAAGCAACAAGTTACGATAATACCAACAGAGTACAGGCAAAAGGTATATAGTGTGACCTAGACATCTCAAAATATTTTCCTAAGAATCTACATTTCTTGCGCTAAATAAAGCAATCTTCTCCCTTAACAGCAAAGCAGTAAGAATAATGTCTATGAAGAAAAGTCACTAACTATAGGCTCATACAACCACTACATAATAGGAATACGGTAGACCGTGGAGTTGAAATTGATGAACAAGGAGTGGGTATCATAAAAACAGCTGTTGTAAGAAAATTTCTGATTAAGAATCCAAAAGTCAACCTATTCTTTACAAAAGTTCAGAAAACCTCCCTCCCCCCCCCAAAAAAAATGGAAGTAGGAATTACCATACTTAGAAACTTGTTCAGTTCTTTTCATATTTGCAAAGCTATGTAAAAACACACCGGATATTCAAGCCTAAGTGTATTTTTAAAATAAACATTTCTAGGTCCTACCTGCCAGAATTTTTTTTTCTTAAGTTTAGAATGGAGCCTGGAAATTGGTATATTTGCTTTAAGTTTCCCAGGGAACTGTGATCATCAGTCAGGTTTGTAAGAAGTGCTATCTATATATCCTTTCAAGAAGAGCTCCTTCCAACCCTCACTGATATTCAAGCAGTCTGTAAAACTGCCTAAATTCTTCTTAAAAATATCAAGTCCAATAGCACCTTGTCATCTCACCTAATAACTGTAGGTATCCTTCTTCACCGCTAGAATTAGTACCTCATTTTCAGTTCATTCCTCATAACAGAAATTTCCTTTATCTCCTCCCTCGTACCAAGTAATGAGCCGAAGGACAAAACAAAGGGAAACTATCTCTTCAATACCCGGAAGTCCTGTCAGTTCTAACATGAAAAAAGAAAAATTCTACGCCAATTCTGATATATAAGAGTTCAACGGAACAAAGCTCTTCCGAGGTGGTCTGTGAAACTGGGTTGAAAAGTAACTTAGATAAAGGGCCTTGAACCTGGAAGGGAAGAAGGAAAAGAAAAAACTTCAAAGCAGGCAGACCACCGAGTGGGCCCCGCAGGCCCGTGCCGGCACCTTCAGCCGGTTTTGACACTCGACACCCCAACCTTCACCGAGGTTGCTAGGAAACAGAAAGGATCCACGTTCCCCGGATTCCAGCCGAGCCTGAAGGAGAGCAGGGGCCTCCGGGGCCTGGAGACGCCGCGGGGCCGGGCCTGAGCACTGCCCCCGGGGCGCGGGGCGCAGGACGCAGGGCGCCCGGCTGGACGCCGGCTGCGAGCCCCGGGCCGCTGGCAGAGAGCGGGCCCGGCGCTGACCGGCTGCGAACGGGCCGTAGGGCCGAGGGCCGCTCGGGCGGGCCGCTCTGGACTCGGTGCCCGCCAGACCAGGGGTTGGAACCAGGCGTAGAAGACCACCTGGCTCCGCGCGGGGGAGGCGTCTACTCACACGTGCTGACAGGCCGCGGTCCGCACAGGCGTTTTGAGCACCTCCTGACAGACAGGGCAGTAGAAATCATCTTCGGTGTACGAGGTGGCCGCGGAGAGCTCCTCGGCCATGGCGGGTTTGAGGGACCAAGGCGATGGCGGCGGCTGCGGCCGAGGTGGAGGTGGCAGTGGCGGTCTGGGGCTCGACTCCCTGCGCTAACCCGGAGGGGGACGGGAAACGCGTCAGGAAGCGGCTCGCGCCAGGAAGGGGGCGGGGTCCAGGGCGGGGCCCGAACTCCCAGGCGCGGCAGCCGCACGCGCGAGCCGGGACGCCGCAGGGGCACGACGGGAAGCTTTGCTTAGGGTTCCTCCCCCTCTCGGAGGCTGCTGGGGGGTTCCACCGCCCTCTTCCGGCATCAGCGCTCTGAGGGCCCTCCCATACCTGGCTCCTGTGCGGGACCCTGCCTACGCCTCCAGCTTCCCTTCTTTGCCCCTGGCCTGTGTTTTCCTGTCTGCCCGTTAGGGCCACCTCCGCACCCCTCAGCTGTTTCTCCCTAAACCGTCGGGCCTGCGTTGGCAGTTCGACCCCCGCCTCTTTCTCTTCGCTGCCGCAGCTCACCCTTTTCCACAAGTCCTCCTCGGTATGAAGCAGTTCACACTGCGGTCCCGCCACTCCTCCGCTTGCGTAGATGTTCCCTAGGAGTTCCTCACCGGCGTTCGTGGTGGAGCAGCCACTTCTCCGTCGCTTGTTGGTTAAGAGGTGGTCCTGCGCCACGCGAGGGCTTCTTGTCCGGCCGCTGCTGCCTCTGCAGCGGAGGCCCTGGGGAGGATGGAGGTGTGCGCAGTGCTCATCGACCCGACACGGGGCCTAGCCCAAGGCTCCTGGCGCGCGGGGATCCCGTCGCCCCCCTCCAGCAACTCTCCCAGGGCACTGCGCTGCCTGCAGCCTGCCCCGCGGGTCACAGGCCAGGGAGGGCCGTGGGGGGGGGATGGGGAGAGGAGAAGAGGGGGCGGCCACTGTAGCAACAGGCGCGTGGGGCCGCCAGCAGGTTGCGACATAAACACCTGGGCGCTCACATGCATACCTTAAGCTCCCCAGACTCCCTCCTCGCGCGGACCCCCCATTTCTCACTGCTCCTATCAAATATGATTTTGAAGGACGTTTTCCATAGAAAAATACTCCTTAATGTTACAATATGCCCTTGCTAGAATGTTCTGTCAAGATGCGTTATGAAGCAAGTACCATCAATTACGGAATTTGATCCTTTGCTGCGTGGGGAGAAGGGGGTTAAAAGTAAACCCCCTTGAAAGAATTTGAACTTGTGCCCTTAATGGAATGTGACTGACACTCAATTATTCTGACAAGTCACAGATGCAAAGTCTTTTACGCACACCTTTGTTTTGTTTTTAAAGAGAAATGAGGTACAAGCATGGATCTAGGCATTTCAGCGAGGTTATTCACTAGTTTGAATACTTATTTTTAAAAATGAAACTTAATTCCCAGAAGTGTCCACACAACCGATAACAGATCCATGAGATGTGACCACAGCAAGATGGAAAGAGCTAAGGAAAATCTGGAACATCTTGAAGCATCCTCAATTAGCTTCAGGGGAAAAAAGTTTCATTACCATATTTCATTAAGTTTCTCCACGATTATCTACCATATGAATCATAAATAGAAGCCCTTTAAGCGACTAATTCAGTTCTTTTATTGTCTATATTGTCTTTGATACTATAGTAGATATTATGCAGGTGTCATGAACTTTGCTATCAACATTTGATAACCAAAATGAGAAAACAAAACAAAATGGGATAGCTGAAATACTAAATTTTGCATTTTCAGTGACAAACTGTAACGAAGGTCAGAAGTGGAATGATTGAAATTGTATGGACTTAACCAGGGAAAACCTTACCTTAGGAAATGTGTCTTAATGTGCATCTTAAAAGCAATTCCTGAAATAATACTCGGAACAATTATTTATTAAATAAGTAGTTAATTCCCACTACCAAACTATAACATTTTTTATTTTTATTCCTTTTCCTCCTAAGCAGCAAGAACAGTAGAAGCCCAACAGGAAAGCTAATTTTAGCTTCAGATTTCCTAGGAGGAGGAAGAGCAGAAGATGGGAGGGGCAGTTAATGGAGTAGCCCAGGTGCTTTTCAGATTTACTTATAAAATGGTTCCTGGATTCCAAATTTCACCTTTTCAGTAATATGTTTCTACTCAGATTTCACTCATTTTGACCACTCTGGGAAGTAAAGTATATGTTCTACATAGTAAAAGTATTTCCCTTTATTCATTGGGAAAAATCCTTAACCAGAACATTACTTTTGTGAGCTTAAATCTGTTTCAATTCCTTCTCTGCAATGGCAAACTTAACTCGACCCTACCCAAACCTGTTTGCATAACTCCCTCATATAGTCTATATGTCATTTAGTGCACATGTAAGAATATAGTTGGCAATACATGGAAATCCATTTAAAATTTGGATATATGGAAGATAGTTATACTCTGAGAATTAAGCTTTAAAAATAAATCCTTCCTGGAGGTTATTCTTATGCATTAGATAGCTATGTTTTTAGTTCATAGTGTTTTGGAGTGGCTAGAGGGAAGTACCTGAAACTGTTGAGCTGTGTTCCAGTATCCTTGATTTTTGAAGACGATTGTGTAGCTATACAGCTTTTATAATGTGACTATGCGACTGTGAAACCCTTGTGGCTGATGCTGCTTTTGTCCAGGATATGGATAGATGAGTAAAAAAAATATGGATGAAAAATAAATAAATAATGGGGGGAGGGTAAAAAATTAGGTAGATTGAAATACTAGTGGTCAATGAGACAGAGGGGTAAGGGGGATGGGATGCACGAGTTTGCTTTTTTTTTCTTTATTTCTTTTTCTGCAGTGATGCAAATGTTCTAAAAATTATCATGGTGATGAATACACAACTATGTGATGATACTGTGAGCTACTGATTGTACACCACATATGGACTGTATATGTGTTAAGATTTGTCATTAAAAATATTTTTAAAAAGAAGTAAAAAAATAAACCTTAATTACCAAAAGACACAATTTTTGGTCTTGGCAACATTTCACATGAGAAACTCTGTTTTGTTTTTTAATTTTAATTTTGAAATACTTCCAAATGTATAGGGCAGTTACAAAAGTAATGCAAGCCTCAGGTGGGCCATGGTAGTTCAACAGAGTTCTTGCTTGCCATGCTGGAGACCCGGGCTGGATTCGTGGTGCCTGCCCATGCAAAAAATAAAAAAAGTAATGCTAGACTCATACGGAGAACTCCAACATACCCCTACTCTACAGATGTCCAGATCCAACAATTTTAACATTTTGCTCCATTTGCCGTATTAGTCTACCTACCTACCTCTTTTTCACTCCATTATCTGAACACTTAAGTGTAGGTTGTATACATTATGCTCCTTGAACACCTAATATTGGCGTGTACATTTCTGAAGAACAAGAACATCAACTTGTGTAACTACCTTTAAATGAAGCTATCAAGTTCAAGAAGTTATAATTGATATAAAATTTATAATCTATATTCCAATTTTTTAATGTGTTCCAATGTCCTTTTCTCCTCACTTACTAGGTTCCATTCAGGATCATGTATTGCATTTAATTGTCGTACCTTTAGTTGCTTTTTTTTTTTTTTTTGGAAATTGTGGGAAAATATATACAGCAAAAACTTTCCTATCTCACCCATTCCCAAGCATACCATTCAACGGGATTAATCATATTCACAATATTCATTATCTTCGATTACTAAAACTTTCCCATCTCTCCAAACAAAACCCTACACCCACGATACATTAACTTTCTGTACTTCTTGTCCCATGCCCTGATAATAAGTACTCATTATGAGCTTGCATATTCTCTGATCGTTTCTTTGTAATTACCGTGGGGCTAAAATCGAATATCCTACATCTATAACAGTCTCGTTTGCCTTGATACCAACTCAACATAAATAATATATACAAACTATATTCCCATACTCCTCTATCCCCCCACCTTTAGGTAATTTTCACAAAGTATAAGTTTATATATTATGAGTCCAAAACCATTGATTTCTCATTGCATTTTATGCATTTTCCTTTTAGATCCAGCAGGAAGTAAAAAATGGAGTTACAAGCCAAAACAATAGTACTGGCATATATTGTTACCAACCCATGTTGTTACCCTCACCAGAAATCTTTATTTCTTCATATGGCTTCAATCTATTCTCTATTTTCCTTCCTTTCAACCTGCAGAACTCTCTCTGGCATCTTTTGCAGGGCTGGTTCTATGGTAATGAACTACCTCAGCTTTTGTTTACTGGGAATACCTTAATCTCTCCCTCATTTCTGATAGACCATTTTGCAGAGGTAGAATTCTTGGTTGGCAATTCTTTGCCTTCAGCACTTTAAATCCCACTATGCCTTCCCTCCATGGTTTCTGATTAGAAATCAGCATTTAGTCTTACCAAAGCTCTTTTGCACATGATGTATTGTTTCTCTCTTGTGACTTTCAGAATTCTCTGAATGGTGTAGATCTATTTGTGTTTTTTGTTTGTTAGTTTTTTCCCTGTTTGGAGTTCACTGAGCATCTTGAATGTGTATATTCATGTTTTTTCATTATTTGGAATGTTTTCAGCCATTATTTCTTTGAATATTCTCTCTTCCCCTTTTTCTCTGTTTTGCTGGGATTTCCAAAATGAGTATATAGTATACTTGATGGTGTACCCTCAAGTTCGTCAGCTCTGTTCACTTTTCACTCTTTTTTTTGTTCCTCAGACTATAACTGAGGAGTTAGGATTTAATGAATGATTGTGACTACTAAAACATTATATATTCTTTTTTCTTTCTGATATATTAGAATGAGGAACTACCTGGAATCTCTAAACTATAACCCAGCTGCCCTAATCCCTGAGAATGATTGTAAAAACCCTTATCTTGTGCTTTTGTTCAGTTTTTTGTTGTTGTTTTTTTACTTTGGAAGTGTGTAAGGGCAAATACTTTAATGCTAATGAAGGAATTTAAGTCAGCCGTTAACTGGTCCATCCCCACTTTCACTCCTTTACATTTGTAAGTTGTTTATGCTCACACTTGCTATTGAAACGATAACTCTGTCTCCCTTCCATTCAGCTTTTGCTATGAAAATAACTCTGCTTCCTTTCCTTTCAGATCACTCTTGCTGTTGAAATAACTGTCTCTCTTTCCTTCTGCTTAGACTTGCTATTTGAAATTGTAATGACTTCCTCTCCCCTTCTTAGAATCTATAAAAACCCTGAACCCCCTAGACTTTGGGAGACAGATTTTTTGGGATGATAGGTCATCTGCTTTCCTGCTTCGCACTAAGCAATAAACTGTTTCTCTCTTTGAAACCCCAGTGACTCAGGAATTAGTCATTCAAGCAAATTGAACAGAGAATTCACTGCCTTTGACTGAAACTGAGACTAGATGATTACAATGGTCTTATCTTCAATATCACTGATTCTTTCTTCTGCCAGCTCCAGTCTGGTGTTGAACCCCTCTAAGGAATTTTAAATTTCTGTTACTGTCGTCTTCAGCTCTGTCTAGTTCCTTTGCATGCTCTCTATGTTGATATTCCCTTTGTGTTCATCTGTCATCTTCCTGATTTCTTTTAATTCTTTGTCCATGTTTTCCTTTAGCTCTTTGAGCATATTAAGGTCCATTTTTTTTAAATCTTTGTGTGGTTTGCCCCAAGTTTGGCCCTCCCCTTTGATGGCTTTTAATGCTTTAATCTTCTCCTTTCCCTGGGCCGTCACTTCCTGTTTCTTTGTCTGTTTTGTAATCTTTCTGTTAAAATCTGGGCATTTTTATATTTTAATGTGTTAATTGCTGAAATTTAACTCTGAGGTGTCTGTTTCTTAATCTTGTGCCCAGCCAGTGTTGTGACAGCTTACCTTGAATACCAGGACCTAACAGAAAAAAAAAAAAAAGGAGGAGAAAAAGAAAACACCTTTCCCAATCTTTGCAGATTAATCTGTATGAATGCACTCCTACAGGACATATCCATACAATTAATTTATAGAATAGCTTCAGGCCACCATTTAGTAGCCTCCCTGATCCTTTCTGCGCATGCATCTTGTTTGGGGCATGTACTTGTGGCCCTAGTAATTCACCCATTTGCACAGATACAAGTGTCCCTTCTTCCCTAGAAAATATTTTCCTGGTGACTCTAGGCGCTGCACTCTCTGCACTAAAGTCAGCCATCCCTTGCCCCAGGCAGCACTTTACTGCTCTCCCACAGCATTTTGTAGGAGAGCTCTGAGAATTGCCTTGTAAATACAGGGCAAGTTCTGGGATGAAGAATCCCTCAGGCTACCACCAGATTGAGCCAGATATACATGCTCCCAGTAGACACGTGAGGGTTACTCTCCTCCCTCCAGAACTGAGACTAGAGATCCAAAATAGGAGTGTCGGCTGGCTTCATGCCAAGTCAATGAAGGGTGAGGGAGGCACTGCTGGAGTGCCACGAGATTCTAGAGATAATTTGCCAGTTCTTGCTGGTTGTTCAAAACTTCTGTAGGGAAGTTTTCTTTGGTGATCTAAAACTAGACACATCTGCAAAGTGGGGTAGGACTCCTGGGATGAGCTGGGACCCAGCATAACAGGAAAACCTTCTTGACCGAAAAAGGGGAAGAAAGAAGTGAGACAAAGTTTCAGTGACCAAGATATTTCAAACAGAGTTTTGAGAGGTTATCCTGGAGATTATTCTTATGCATTATATAGCTATCACTTCCTAGTCTATGGTGCATATGGTTAGAAGGAAGTACCTGATACTGCTGAACTGTGTACCAGTAGCCTTGATTCTTGAAGAAGATTGTATAACTATATAGTTTTTATAACGTGATCATGTGTTTGTGAAAACTTTGTGTCCAATGCTCCTTTTATCCTGGATATGGGCAGATGAGTAAAAATATAAGGAAAAATAAATAATGGGGAGGGATAAGGGGTAAAAAAAAAATTGGGTAGATTGAAATACTCATCATCAATGACAGCAAGGGGAAAAGGGTATGGGATATATGTATTTCTTAAATTTCTTTTTCTGGAGTGATGTGGATGTTCTAAAAATGATCATGGTGATGAATATACAACTGTGATGATACTATGAGCCATCGATTAGTATACTGTAGATAGACTGTATGTATATGAAATTTCTTAATAAAAATATTTTTAAAAATGGGCATTTGGATATTTTTTTGTGTCTGTATATACTACCTGGAACTGCTACAACCATTTATCAGGTCATAATGGGAACAAGTCAGAGCATTATATATGTGCTGAAGAGGATGAAGCAGAAAGATTTGCATTGCTGGGGCTGATCCCTACAAACAAGTTTTCCAGTCTCCCTTGCCAACTGATTTCTGGCTAGATTTAGCCAAGGGGAGGTACTAATAAGAGAGAAGGAAGAAGGGAGGAAGGGAGAGAGGAAGAACCCAATGTATTTCTCTCCTCCACTGCTTCTGGCAGTGCCTTCATTTCTGCCATGGTTTCTACTTATGAGAGACCATCTTTCCCTCTACAGAACCCAGTCCCTTTCTGGACATTTTCTACCTTTTCTCAGTGGTTTCCTTTGTGTTTGCTTCAGAGTCACACTTGGGTCTTCTAGCTTTTCCACTATTATTGCCTCCAATGGCCCTGTTTATCCTGTGGAATCCAGCCTCCAAGTTACAATTGATTGTAATAGAAGTGAATGCAGATCCCAACCTGTCAGTCACTCTCTCCCAAAGAATGTGGAATTGAGATTCCAATATTCTAGTCAGTCTCTGTTAACTTGGAAGATATATGAACACAGGAGCTTTGGGGCAGCCACCTTCTCTCTTGTACGGACAGAGGAAGCCGATCACAGAAGCAAACCATCATCGAAACAGATACTCTGAATGTAATAAAGGTGTTTCACTGAGTAAACTAGGCTATCCCCAGAGCTCTGTTAGATCAGTGATGGCGAACAGATTTCAGCAAGTCAACTCACATTTCCACTTTTTGATGTTTTTCATTATCTTTGAAAGATATAAATCTGAAGCTAAAAGATTTTTCTCTACACCTTGTCTTCCTTCTCTCCTTTTACACTTTACTTTTTTTTTTTTTTTTTAATTTTCCTTACCAACACACATTTATCGACATTGTAAAAAGAAATAGAATTACTATGGCTAAGAGATTTAAAATGGGGCTGGGAGGGCATTACGGAGGTTTATTTTGTATAGATCATAGCCAGGTGTCACAAACAGCCAAAGTATGTAAAACTTCAAGCAAAATGTTCTTCAAAGCCCTAGTGACCAACATTGCATATAGCTGTCATGTTCTCCTTAGTCTCCCTTTTTGGGAAAGTTCCCAAGTCTTTCCTTGACTTCATGATATTGATGATAATTGATGATATTGAAGAGTCTATAAAATGGCCTTCGATGTTCGTTTTTCTGTGGGTTTTTTTGTTGTTGTTCTTGTTGATTTGTCATTAGATTGAAGTGTTATGCAGTTTAGAAAGCATACTATAGATAAGTTGTTTCCATCTCATTTAATCACCAGGGAGCCCAGGGATAGATCACATTACTAATACCTTAAGACTACAAATTTCAGTGTCCTTGTTTCTTACCTGCAATTCCTACCAAGGTGTTCACTAAATTATGATTTATTTATAAAATTTCCATTTCTCCTACATTTTATTAATTGGAATAATACTTATACAGGAAGCACCGTCCATTTTCCCCTGATTTATAGAAGTATGACTTACGGATATTTACTTGATTCTATGGATTAAAATTCATTGCTGTATCTTTTTGTTTTTGCTCAACTTGTCCCACATTTGGCCTCACAGCGCTCCTTTGTCTCTTACCTGTGTCCTTTTAACACATTGTACTCTTTCTTGAGCATTATTTTGAAAAGTATTATTGTGACATTTCAATCCTAAATAGGTTTGTATGTGCACAGTCACACTTTTAATAACAATATATTAACATCTAAACTATAATTCTTTAATATCTTCTAATGAAAATCCTCATTGAAATTTCTCATTTGTCCTAAAGATATCTATAACAATTTGAAGAGCATATGTGCATCCAGGCTGGGATTATCCAGTTGTATTTAGGCCATTTTTATTTATTAGTCTAGGACATTTTCCCCTGCATTTACATTTTGTTGTTTTTACCATGTGTTAAATATTTTTTTTTCTTAATTTGGGATATTAACTCACAGAGTTTTCTCATTATAATTAATTCATATTAATGAGACCATACAATATTTGTCCTTCTGTGTCTGGCTTATTTTCACTCAACATCATGTCCTCAAGTTGATCCACATTGTTGCATGCCTCAGGACCTCAATCCTTCTTACAGTTCATAATATTCCATCGTATGTATATACTAGTTTGTTTATTTACTCTTCAGTTGATGGGTACTTAGGCTATTTCCATTTGTTGGCAGTTGTGGAATTGAATAAACTTTGGCATACAAATGTCAAAAAACAAAAAAGTCTAGGGACATCCAAATATCTTAAATCTCAAGATAAAAACTAGTAGATAATCTAACCTGAAGGACATTTGGAGTACCCTGAATACCCAACAATCACAAACAACTTACGTAATCTTTTTCTTTAAAAACCTTTGTGACCCAAGAGGGACACAATTTGGGTTGCTACCTGAATCTGTAAATACCTTTGTAGACTTGCAGCTTAGTTTGTTATTTCTCTGTCAACATCTTCTGAGCATTGTTCTATCCTGGACTCAGACAACCATAACAACAATAGTCAAAAGACAAACATCAGTTTTAATAAAAAGCCTAATTTTTAAGGAAATGGAAGAAATCTCCAGTATACAAACACTCTGGTTCCTGTACATAAAGTTCAATTATTCCAGCCATTCTCTCTCAACACACAGGTATTTACTAACTTTCTCAAAAGAAAATAATCCCAAGTCCTTCCCATGTATGTTTCCAGAAGACTATCATGAGATCACCATTTTTCCAGTCCAATATCCCCAAATGATTTACTTCTTCCTTTAGTTGAATCTTAATCTGGTCCAGATTTGACATCTCATGGTCCTGTAACTTCTATACTAAATCATCAGTTTGCACTAGACTACAACTGTGGGCCCCTGGACTAAATTCCAATACAACGTACTTTGCAGTGGTGGCATCATCCTGTTTGTCAGGAGATCAAGCCTGCAATGCTCCAGGAGTCAGAATTCCCTAAATCTTCCATTCACACCTGCCCATTCCATTTGCCAGATTCTCACTTTCCCAGTCAGCATTTCAATCTTATACATAGAAATAGAAGTGAATCAAATTACTTGATTTCTGTTTTTCAGCCCAGCAAATGATTGCTTTTGTGATCTGGACCTCAGCAATCTCAATTCCCAACCTTTTTTCCCTCTACCCACAACCAATAAAGTGTAGCTGGGAATATGTAAATTTCTGTTGCACCTGATTGAAAATAGTCAAGAAAAATCAACATAATCTGACTGTATCAGTTTTGATACAATCAGGAGAGAGAAATCACACAGTAATTTGAACACAGAAAGTTTAATATAAAAGAATCAACTATAATAGAGGTTTGGTATAAAAAGTAAAGAGTTACTCTAAAAAATATAGGAATGGCAACTATAAGGAATAATATCCAAGGATGAGTCCTTTGCCCCTGCCCCTCTCCACCAAGTCCCCAAGGCTAAGAGTCAGATCTTGTTGGGGAGGGAACTGCCATGGCTCATTGGATGACAGAGAAGTAGCTGTAGTGCCATATTATTGGAACATGGAAACCCACAACTGGGAACTTGCCAGAAATTCATCCTATACAACTATCCAGGGGGGCTGCTGGGGGCAGCTATTGTTTCTTGTGTACTGCTGGCCATAGAAGCTGGGAACTAGGGAAGCCATTCACTCTGTAGAAACTGGGTACTGGAGTAGCTATATCCACTATAGGAGTCTACCTCCAAGCAAGCCAAACAAGCACACCAGACCTGGGAAGCAAAACCCTTTTTCCTCCTGCAACTTCTCTCTAGTTTCTTCTATTGACAGCTTAAAATCATGACAGCAAAGGAAAAATATTTAAAAGTCTCAATCCATTTTCAAAGACAAGGCAAAATGTGAATGTGGAGATAAGCAATAAATTGATTACTGGCACCACTAAGTACTCTCAGGCCCACCCTCCATGGGCATATGCTGAGTTCCAAGCAATGGCAATAGCTTTAAGCCACAGCTTCACATCTATGTAAAAACACATTTCTCACCCAACAAGCAAAAATTATTACTGTTGCCCCAAAACAACTGTTATTGAACGAAGATCATGGATTCTTTTGCCCATGTGCTCAATAACCAATTTTGAGGCACTGGGACTTCAAAAAGAGAGTTTATTACTACTAGGTGTGTAGTAGGATAGCAGATGGCCTAGCATCCCAAAATCTGTTTCCCAGAACTCCAGTAATTCTGATAGTTTTACTAGAGAAAAAGATGGGTGGGGTTTAGGATAATGAGCACAGTTGTCCCAGATGATGTAATTAGAGGTGATCTGATTATTGAGCATGTACAGATTGATTATGTGCTTAATCATGGACTGTGTGTAAGAAAATGGTGGAGAGATATAAGTGACTTGTAGGTTAAAGTCTAAGCTACTGCATATGTCAGATAGGCCCACTTTGGTTAGATCCAGTCTCATTTATCAAGGTATCTTTAGATTTGGAGGTTAGCTCTGGGCTGACCCAAGACCCTTCATTAATAAACATTAGGGGCTGTCTTTAGTGATTATAGACTCTAAAGTTGAAAAACTGGATAACTGGGTAGAAATGAGTTAGTCACAAGGTTTTTACAATCACAGAAGATAAAGATTATACAATCATTATCGGAGATCAAGCCAGCTGGATTACAATTTAGAGATTTCAGGAATTTCCCTGTCTACTTCAATATACAAGAAAGCAAAAAGGATTATCTTTATAATGATTCAGCAATCAAAATCATTCCTTAAATCCTGATTTCTCGGTTACACAACCTGACACAACTCAGCTAGTTTACTTGACCACAACTCAGCTAGTTCTACATTTTCTTTGATGGTGTTTTAGTTTGCTAAAGCTGCCAGAATGCAACACACCAGAGATGGATGCCCCTTAATAAGGGGCAGCTTTTAATAAGGGGATTTATTTAGTTAAAAATTTA
Source organism: Myrmecophaga tridactyla (assembly GCA_004026745.1). Lineage (NCBI taxonomy): Eukaryota > Metazoa > Chordata > Mammalia > Pilosa > Myrmecophagidae > Myrmecophaga > Myrmecophaga tridactyla. The sequence goes on from PVIY010033511.1 coordinate 27,327, forward strand.
TAGTTCATACTATACCATACGTATGTCTTCTGGCCGTCTCTACTGGCTTCTGGAGGCCAATGACCTTACCAGGGGCGATTTCTTTCTGAACCTTCAAATGCTTGGGCTGAGATGAGGTATGCTGAGTTGCTTGGGCTGTACTACGTTGAGCTCTCTCATTTAAGCTTCCAGCCAATTAAATCAAACATCATTCATTGCAGCAGGCACAGCCTCCTAGCCAACTGCAGATGTAATCAGTGGCAGATGAGATTCACATGCCATTGGCTAATGTCTCCAGAACTAGTCACCTTCACCTGGCCAAGTTGGCACCTGAACCTAACTACCACAGATGGTGTGCTGGTTTGAACAGAAGTATGCCCCCTAAGAAAAGCCATGTTTTGATATAAAACCCATTCTTAAAGGTAGAATAATCTGTATTCAATGCTGTGTGTTTGAAACTGTAATGAGATCATCTCCCTGGATGATGTGATTTAGTTAAGAATGGTTGTTAAACTGGATTAGGGGATGATATGTCTCCACCCATTTGAGTGGGTTTTGATTCATTTCTGAAGTCCTATAAAAGAGGAAACATTTTGGAGAAAGAGACTTCAGAGAGAGCAACACTATGAAGCAGAGAGTCCACCAGCCAGAGACCTTTGGAGATGAAGAAGGAAGAAGCCTCCCGGGGAGCTT
>PVIY010033512.1:0-11776 GCA_004026745.1 Myrmecophaga tridactyla
GCTGCCTTTCCTCTGGGAAGGTATCTTCTCGTTGGTGCCTTAATTTGGCCATTTTCATGGCCTTAGAATTATAACTTGTAACTTAATAAATCCCCCTTATAAAAGCCAATCCACTTCTGGTATATTGCATTCCAGCAGCTTTAGCAAACCAAAACAATGTGTCAGTGATTTCTTTAAGTCATTAATGAATGAGGGAATAAGTATAAGATGTTTTAACTGGTTCCAAGATGAATTCAAAGTTCCAAACACAAGGAATGGGCAATAAAGAATACTGACTTAATTTAAAATAGATGCAAACTAGGTCTGGCCACAGAGCAGTAATCAATTGCAGTCAGAGTTGTTTGCCTTCCCATGGACAAGAATCATTGGCATTATTATCAGTTTTCTGCAATTTATGGAGTTGTGAAATGACTGGGAGGCGATGAAAGGTGGCGATTACCCAGAAAGCTGTGCTGCACTAGATGCCACATCATTCTTTGTTGTCCCTTTCAAAGTCTTTGTGAGTTTCCCCTACATGAAGTGTGCTATTTCTTGAAGGATCTAGGGTGAGAGATACCCCAAGGTTCAAAGACAGCTCTGGCCTCTGTGGAATGGCAGGGCCTGGAGTGAGGTAAATGCCAGGCCTACTGAACCTTTCAAAGAGCCACAGCTCAGGGTGAAGAGGGAAAAATACTGCTGTTGATATTTTGACTTCATGTGGGCATCCTGGTAAGGGAGATGGGGAAAAACAAGAACTGCAGGGCTGGAGTTCTTTTAGGGATGGCAGCTGACCTTGGCGCTATCATTCTACTTTGGAAGGGCGCTAGCAGAAAGCTGAGTCATTTGGGACAGCATTAAAGGGGAGGGTGTCCCCTCTCTGGCTGCTGAAAGCAGCAGTACTCAAAAGAGCTCCAGGGTGTTTGCAAAATGGAAATAAATCGGGGTTGTCTTCTCTCCTTACTCCATTTACCCGCTCTGAGGACATCTGGCAGCTTCCAGGAGCACTGCATTTCTTGCCTTGACTAGTCTGCAAGTTCTGTAGGGAGCAGAGGCTGTTTGTCTTTCTGCTGCTATATGCTCAGTGTCCAGGACAGTGTCTGGGTAATTATGGGAACACAATAAATATCTGTTCAATGAATGATTCTTTCCATAGAGCAGGATGGCTGAATCGCAAACTTCCCTTCCTGTGCATCTGCGTTAGACCTGACTTTCCCTGATCAGGAAAGACCAATAATTTGACCAGGAACCTCACAAAATGGTGGAAAATGCACTATTTCCACCATTGGTATATAATAGCAGCTTTATTCCTCATTATTCCTGAAAGCTAAATGTGGGTGTTCAAAGAATCAGAGTTTTCTCCGTCTCAGTTGTGTCCCTCTGTGTTTTTCCCAGACTGTCACAGAGTGCATAATTTAAAAACAAGGGGAAGCTTCCTACGCCTCCCTCAATGGTGGAGAGGGCGAGTGGAGCAATACGCTGCCAGCGAGAAAAGATTACTGCGGTTTTGCCTGGTTTTCTGTATCTATGTCTCACTTTATGCAGAAAGGTTAGAAAGATGATTATGGAGTCTGCCAAGCCCTGCGGGAAATATTGATGCTGTATTGTTTTTAAAAGGTAGAACACAGAATGTTTTTGTGTTCTCTGACTTACCAAAACTGTCTCTGTGGCAGAGGGTCATTGCTTTGCTAACGGCAGAGAGAAGGAAATTCCACCTTAGCTGGAAGCTGGCAGCCAGTTGGATAAACTCCTCTTTGCTTCTGCTCGGCTGTTAACATTTTGGGGACAAAAAATGCTGGGGTTACGATAAAATCAAGTAGAAGAGCGCGCTTTCAAATGCACACATTTGCCATCAACAGAAAACTGGAAAGGGCCAACTGAGAAGACAAAGACGAAATAGTGTTAAGGGCCACAGCTAAGACAGGGGCACATGGGATCTATTTCTGGACTTGCGCCATCCCCTGTGGAGATGATTCCAGAACAGAACTCTAGGACGCTGGCGGAGGGAGGGAGGGACGTGGGCAATTGGCCTACTTTTTTTTTTCTTTTTCAGTTCCTACACGATTTTTTAAAAGAGGTCACATGTGAAACATGGCAGAATCCCACCACCTCACTGAAATCTCATGAGCTGCTATCAAGAGGGTCGGTTGGCTATTTTACACTTTGCACTTCTGCCCATGAAGTCTGATTATGAAAATGGGCATAGAATCCCATCATCATGAAAAGTAATGGGGCTGATGTAGGAGGGTACAGAGCTGGCCACCGCACAGGTGAAATCGCTGCTTGAGCAGCAGACGAGGCTGCTACCTGCAGTTTAGGAAATTCCCTCACCCAAGATTGAAAGTAGCCTGGGGTCACGCTTTAAATGTGCTACACACCATTGGCATCAAATTCATTTCAAATGGGTATGTTGAAATGAATGCCCTGAAACCTCTTCTAAGTCTCCACCATGTGCTGTCTGGACCACCCACCAGGCTCAAAAGCATTTCTTTGAAGAAGAAATGTGTAGACGGGCTAGAAATGAGGGCAGGCCCTTTCTTCTGGTTTCCCTTCCTCCTGCTCCTGAAGAAAGCGCATGCTAATAGAAAGAACTGTCCCAGGCTTTGGGTGGACCTCAGCACCCTGTGGTGCCGGGGTTTACTGGCAGCACCCCATCTCCCGGCTTCCCGTGGCCTCAGCCAGGGTTTCTGACCACCTGAAACGGCTCTCAGGAAGACCCCGGTGTTCAGGGGGCATTTTCAGTGCAAGGGACAGCCACACAAAGCATGTGGCTGCTTCCTACAAGTACTGGGGGAAGTAGTTCTGGAGCTGCAGCGCTCTCTCTGCCCAAACGCTTCCGTACGAACCACAGAAGCTCCTGAGCTTGCTTCTGGTTGCCACCAGTATGCCCACAGGGTCCAAGGATGATAAGAACACAACCCATGATGAAGTTTAACATTTCCTTCTGCTCACGCACTGCCCGATGCCAACACCTGAAGCCAGTGGTCGTTTCGGACAAGCTCAAGGGTTTCCATTCAAACAATCTGAGTATTTTATTGACTGGAGTCTGCTTTTTATCATTTAAGCTATTTTACAAAAACGAGCCCTGCAAAGGCATGCAGTTGCAAAAATACTATTATTTCTAGCATGCCTCATTTGCGGAGGCTGAAGATATGGGGGTGGGGGGTGGTTAGGGAGACTCGGGAAACGTGATTTGAGATACAGGACAAGGCTGCAGGCTGTTTTGGGGCAGGGTCTGTATTAATGCCTCGGTGCACGCATCTCCATTTAAGTTACAGGACAAGGAACAGGGTACTGCCGGCGCCTGCCACAAGGCCCTCCCAGCCTGCAGCTGACACATGGCTAAAGGTCTCCATGCATTGCTGCTCTCATAAAAAAAGCTTTGGTTAAGACCCAAAAGGAGGACCAAAACCCCTAAAGCATCTGGAATGATTATCTGCAAGTGGAAGAGGATGGAAACAGACACCTGCCGTGGGTTGGAACTGGGCTTCCAACTCCTGCCTCGGGGTTTTCGGATTCATCTCTATGAGGGGGGAGGCCAGAAGTCTTCCGCAGTCCTCAGGGCTCAGCTGTGACTTCTGCCCTTGCTCCCCCACCGAGATGCCAGAGTATGGACTCAGCCAGGCTGGGCCGGGAGGTGGGGGTGCGGAGGCGGGGCCACAGCAGACTCGAGGAGGCAGCCAAAGCGACCTTCCGGGACCCAGGCCCTCCAAGTCTTTGCTCTGTGACAAGTGCTCTCCGCTCCAGATGTGTCTGTTTCTTTTCTCTAAGTAGGCCTTCCATTCGTCCACACGCTTGCTTCTGCTCCCACTGTTCTCTGTTGGGATGCTTGCTTCCCCTTTCTCAGCTTATTCTGACCCTACCCGCCCTCCACATCCACTTAAATCTCACCTCCCCCCCGCAAGGCCTTTCCCCAATGCCTCAGTCTTAGGGGAAGACGGAGCCCGAAATGTGGGAGGCACAATACAATCACCCCACACTATTCACTTGCAACACACTCACCTGTGCATGCACACTCATCCAAGCACATACACACTCACCCTCCCCTGCACACACACGGTCAGTGACAGACACACACTTTGGCATGCGCACACACACATCCCCGATGTGCCCGTCTCCTGCACACATGGTCACCTGCCCAGGCATGCACACATAAACTCTCACTCTCTGCCTTGCTCCAGACGTGAGATGCCACTTCTCCGTTCTTGATGCCCAGGCCCGCCTTGACACAGTTTCTGACTCGCACTTTAGAGAAACCTCTTTTTCATGCCACCACGAATTGGATATTCGGTGTTATAAATTAGCGAGAATTACCAACACCTGCTCTTTTGCTTTAAAAATCACAATTATGTACCTGGAAGACAAATGCCTGGAGATCTGAAGACAGACTATTTAGGAATACACTCAGATCTGTTGACGTCCCCAGCAAAGAAATTAAACCGCTCAAACCTATAAAGACACAAAACAAAACAAAAAGATTGTGCGCCAGGCAGCAGAATTTTTCTGTAGGTGTTTGTATACCAGGTAACCTAGGGGACCACATCTAAACAACAGTTCAAAGGAATTCCCTAGGGACTCGCACTAATTTTGAACACAAAGGATGAATTCTAATCCTGGACACATCATCTCTGTGGTCACCTAGTTCCCTGCCATCTACCAGCCATTCTTGCTTTCTGTTGAAATGGAAAGAAATGTTTTGGAATAAAAACTGCACCTTGTAATTACTCAGAACCTGTCTTCGAATGAGCTCATTGCAAGGTTCAGACATGACCTCACCTATACTTAACCATTTTCGTGAGAGGTAGCATCGTTAACTGGGGGGTAGAAATCAAAGCAGCCACGAGAGGGGAAGTGCTTTGCCTGGGGTTGTACACTCGGTACCCAGGGAGTGCAGGGAGTGGGTGACATCAGGTCTCGGACCCTCTACGTGGGCAGTCCCCACTGATGGGACAGGCAGCCCTTGGCCGTCCTGATGACCTGGACGCCACTGCCTCCCAGGCAGAGCTCAGGGCCCCAGGAGGTGGCGGCGGCCGCAGTGCAAGGCCTGGCTGCCATCCAGGCCCATCTGAAGCTCTTCCAGGAGCCCCTTCGGCCATGGCCACCAGGGTAATCGCCCCCCTGCTGGGCTCTGCACGCTCTTGGAGGGACACGTGCGGACGCCAACTGGAGCACAGGATTGTGGGGCATGCAACTAGGTGCGTGAACTTGAGGACAGTGTGTTGAGTGAAATAAGCCAGAAACAAAAAGACAAACATTACGAGGCCTCACTAATATGGACTGACCATTATGTGCAAACTCAGAGAACTGAGGTTGAGAGCACAGGTTACCAGGTTGAGGCCTAGTAAAGGTCCCTAGACAGTAAACTCTTACAGGAGTCACATCTGTTCCCGAGTTGTAACTTAATTCTAAATTCTGACGTGTATAACCTGGTCATTCCCTGGGACTTTGGGTATTTGGGTGACACCTGACACTCAGAGCTAGAGTTCTGCAGCTACAAAAGTCAGCATTATCCTATATGACAACTTTTTAAAAAGCTGAAAAAGAGATGAGATTTCAATTAGAGAGGTGAATGAAGCTCATCTGGGTAGGACTAGGGCAAAGCAGACTAAAGAGTAAAGGATGATACTGACTGCCTTTTAAAACTTCAACTTCTGTGTGAGACCAAAGGAAGGGATGTTCATTTTGTGCAAAATTTATATTTTCGGTAGCACACTATCTAATTTAACTTGTATGGGCACCTTATTCAAACACCATCTTTACATAGAGCCTTGAAAAGGGAATGAGACCTTGTTGGTTTGTACAGGTTAGTGTGATGCCCCAATACATCCCAGAATAACCTGGGCAGAAGATTAAAAAGTCCCTTGAGGGGCAGGCAATGGTGGCTCAGTGGCAGAGTTCTCACCTGCCATGCTGGAGACCCGGGTTTGGTTCCCAGTGCCTGCCCAAGTTAAAAAAAAAAAAAGTCCCTTGAGGAAGTGGGGAAAAAGGTGGAAATACTAAACTTCCCCACCTGGGGAAGACCTGACATGCTTGCAAGCACTGGGGACTGCCAACCTGATGGGCCAGGCCCTTGATCTTTGGGTTCACCCTTATGAAAGTTGTTCCTGCAGAGGAGAAGCTAAACCTACTTATGATTATGCCTAAAAGTCACCCCAGAGAACCTCTTTTGTCACTCAGATGTGGCCTCTCTCTCTAAACCAACTTGGCAGGTGAACTCGCCGCCCTCCCCACTATGTGGGGTGTAAATCTCCCCGGCAACGTGGGACAGGAAGCCTGGGATAAGCCAGGACCTGGCATCAAGACATCGAGAAAGCCTTCTTGACCAAAAAGGGGAAGAGAAATGAGACAAAATAAAGTGTCAGTGGCTGAGAGATTTCAGATAGAGTCGAGAGGTCATTCTGGAGGCTATTCTTATACATTATATAGATGTCCCTTTTCAGAGTTTGGTATTTTGGAGTAGCTAGAAGGAAATACCTAAAACTGTTGAACTGTAATCTAATAGCCTTGATTCCTGAAGATGACTGAATAACTATAAAGCTTTTTAAGATGTGTCTGTGTGATTGTGAAAACCTCATGCCTGACACTCCCCTTATCCAATATATAGACAGATGAGTAAGAAAATAAAGACAAAAAAGAAATAATAGGGGTGGGTGGAGAGGGACTATGGGATGTTTTGGGTGTTCTATTTTACTTTTATTTTTACTAAAAAAAATTTGGGTGGAGAATAATGAAAATGTTCAAAAATAGACTGTGATGATGAATGCCCAGATATGATGATGCTGGGAACCACTGACAGCACACTTTGGATGATTATATAATATGTGAAAATATCTCAAGAGCAACCGAGCACAGGAGCCCCCGGTAGGCATGGGGAGGTGGGGGAAGGGGGGATTCAGACCCTTCTGGGCCCCTCTGGCTTTGGCTGGGCAAGGGCAGGGTTGGGGCATCCCCCCCGGGGTCCCTGGGAGAGCCGACACCCAGCGAGGGGCCTCGCGGGCATGTGCTCATGAGAACCGCTGTCCATACTCCGAGGGTGGCGGGGACAGATGTTTGTGGCTGGACTGGTGGGAAAGGGGATGTGCTAGGGGAGAATCTGGGCAATATGAGTGGACAATGGGGTTGGGGGCAGAGGCAATTTATCAACCAGTAGGGGCGTATTTCAACCCACTTTCATCCCTGGCACGGTCATACAAAGGTCAACCCTAGTTCAAGGTCAAAGAAAGGGAATGGGTCATTTATTGGTGGTGCTTTTAGGTATCCCCGAGTCCAGGCATCCGTCTGGTCGTGAAATACTTAGGGAAGGGCCAGGAGCTGCCAGCCTGACAGCCTGAGGGGGGTCACAGGTTCCTGGGGGGCCGCTTGGCACACAATTGAGAGAACCGGATTGGGGTTCTGCCCACAGAGGAGAAGCTGCTTGAGCTCCCGGGGCCGGGGAGGGGGGGGCTCCTGGAACAGGAATTCTTGGGGGCTTCAGTCCCTGACAACAGCCTGGGCTCTCTGCCCCCTCACTAGGGACTGGCTCTTGCTGGGGAAAAGGCTGTTGGCCATTCTCCCCCTGCCCTCAGGAAACAGCTCCCAGACTCCCCCCACCCATCCTGCAAGGTGACGTTTCCTGGCTTCCTTTCCCCCCTACTTTTGCACTGGAGCACAACCATGCTGTCAGCCAGCTCTCCAAGCATGCTATGGAAGGGATTTTTTCCCCTTAGGATATCAGTTATCATCATAATGATATCACAATTATTGATAATATCAATAATGATGAGTATCAGTTATCAAAGGACAAGAGTATACATATGCTTAATATTGTTTGTTTGTAAAGCTGCGAAATCCACAAAAAGCACAATTGTTAAGCTTCACATTGTTAAAAGACAATATTCGATGATGCTAACAGGCATGATAGCAGAGTCTGGGGCAGGCAGGGAGCCAACTAAATTCCAATTCAGACTCGCTAGCAGGGGCACTCTTGAATCTGGGCATATGTACGGAATAGACACAGAAATTAATTTCTTTTTCCAGACGAGACATTCCAGGCTGATTTCCAGAATAAAACGCTGTCAAGCAACAGCCTCACCCATCTGTTCGTTCACGTACAAGCAAACATGTCTTAGCACGGACAGCACGCAGGTACTTGGGTTGGCTCTGGAAATACAAGGCCACCGTGTACCCTCTGGGGCACCCACTGTCCCCTGTGGGAAAAGATGTGTGAGCGGATACATTACTATATCGAAGGGTAAATGCATTCTACTTGCTATTAAGAGGTTCGTGAATTAGCGATGGTTGAGCTAGTTCCAAACACACCAAACGCTCCAATACAGAAAGCTGCAGAATCAGATTACATCTCATCTCTGTGTGGCTCTCCAGTTCCTCCATCTCCTCGGGGTGATTCAGCAGGATGCCCTTAGAAACAGCCAAAGTGCCTTGGCTGAGGATGGCATGAAGATCCGACTTCAAAATATGGACTCTTCTGTTATTTTTCAGGACCATTTTCATAGTCTACAGATAATGGGGAAGCATAATAATTAAATCTTTTCATTTTATTTTTGCATAATCCCCCTCTTCAAATTACCAAAGGTATTCTGTGGAATAGAAAGAAAACTAGATTTGGGTGTGGCCCATTACAATTGCATCCTAAATGACAACTAAATATTCAGGTTTCGCACGTTGTAGAGTTGCCTTTAGGAGAAGGCATCATTTGGCAAGCTTCTGCTCCCTGGCAGGCGTGTCTAGGCTAACAGGGTGCTGGCTCTTCTCCTCCCTGTTTCTAATCCTCTGCACCCCACTCAATAAGTATCAATTATTTTAGGAAGGAAAACAGTGAGTGATGAACCATCTGCAAGGAAAAAGGTGACTCTGGAGAAGCAGCAGGGGTAAGTGAATCCCTTACGTGTTCAGAGTCTGTAGGATGGGCCCTGAGTCGTCCCCACCCCAGGCCTATGAGTAGGTGCTGTTGTCCCCTTCATTTTATAGATGAGGACACAGAGAACTCTCTGGATGCAGAGCAAGGGGCGAGCAAGCTTCCAGGACCAAAGCTTGACCCTCTGGTTGGGGTGAGATGCTGATTTTGCTGCAGGATGCATGCCAGGATGGACCGAGACACAAATGTGACATGGCAGAGTGAGGGGGACCTGGGCGGGCCAAGAGCACGGAAGGCCACACAACAACTCAATCAGCTTAGAGTCTAGGGAGAGCGATGGGCGGGATGGATGGAGACAGAGGGCCCAGCTGAGCCCCATCGGAGCAGAAACTGATTTGGAGCTGAGTGATAATCCCCCAAGCTGTGTCCTAATCTGGTGCCCCCAGGATTTCAGAACAGATCGCTGGGGAACCCACATACTGGCATTACATAATCTTGTTTTCAGTATTCCTCTACCTTTCTATAAATCTGAAGCTACATAAGTACCCCAAGAGTATGAAGGCCAAAGTCAAGGACCCTGGCGGCCTGGACACCTAGAGTCCACAGGGCCATGCACAGTGTAAAGGGGTCTGTCTGTCTGCCTATCTTAGGCAATGCCATTTCACCTGTGACACAGGCCTGGCCCAGCGTGGGCACCTCTGTGGGGCCTCCCTCTGGTAACTTTGAAACTTTGACCTATTTGTCTGGCTTTCTTTTGCATGCCCAGAGAGAGGTGGCGAGTGGAGCCTTTTGTCACTGTTAGCTCAGTCATCTGGTTCACCAGGCCTTGCCAGCCAGAGTCTGCCATTGAGATGGATGGAAATGGCCTCACTGCAAAGCGCGCTACCACCTGTTCTTAGGAGACACTGCAGCTTTCCCCAGTTTGCACTTCAGGAAATGGTTTTGTGCCCTTCTGTCTGGTTGGCGGAAACGTACCTTTGCCATGTTCGAAAGGTATGTCTTTCTTCTTAGCCTTTTGACAAACACAGTAACTTCTGTTAAGAACAATACACATGGCTATTATTGATATGAAAGCTTCACTTCTTATGTGTAACAGTGGGGAAGAGGAGACCCATGTTTCAGAGTAGGAAGGCACAGGCTCAGTTGCAAAGGCGGCTGAACTTGCCTTCCATAGAGTGAGGCCTCTTGATCAGGTGGCCCCGTAGAGGCCTGGCCTCCTGGTCTACCCACTGTCCTTGGCCCCTTTCCAAATGGCTAGGAAAGATCCTGGCAACAGCAACTAGACCAATCTATCCACATAGCCAGGATGTTTATGTAATCCCGCCGTCTGATAGGGGAGCTCAACAGAGTTTAGTGCAACCTTGCACTTGGAAACAGGGAAGGGGGAGGTCTGCTTAGAAGGAGGGATCAGGGAAGCCTGTCCTGAGGAGATTACATTTAATCTGGGTTTTAATGTGCAATAGGAGTTGGACAGGGGGGTGGTGTGGGGGAGAGGAGAGGCAGTCCAGGCACGGAGAACAGCAGGAATAGGGGCTTTTGGGGGTTCAGGTTGTTTTGTGTTGCTGGGGAGCACTGATGGGCCCCTGGGGGAACGTGGACATGGGCGGTACCCCGGCTTTGCAGAGCAGGTCGAGGAGAATGGATCCTCTGGCCAGCGGGAGCCGTCACAGGTTTTTTGATTGATCTAGTTGAGCTGCAGAATGATTACGGGTGTGGCAGGGGGAGGCCAGAGTCAGGACTAGCAGCTCGGAAGCTGCCGATAGAGCCTTGGGGAGGGAAGGACAGAGACTAAGGGCTTGAATTAGGGCTGAAGTTAAAGTGGCAACAGGAGGAACGAAGCAGGCTTCTCCTTCCCCAACCCTGCTTCGTGGATCTCCTTTCAGAGAGCGCCCCAGACCTCACGTCCTCTCTTCAGCACCCGTTCCCTGTCACCTTCTCGGCTGGCACATGCACGGGCCTGGGGGCCGGCCTGGCCTTGCTGAACACTTCCAAGTGGGGCAAACTGGGCACAAGACACCCAGCGCTGTACTGAACATAATTGGGGGTGCGGAAGGGTGATGGTGCGTGGACATTAGACCTGGTCCCATTCCACAGGCACTTAGACAAGACCCAGCCCCTGCCCTAGTCACCTGCCCCTCCCCCCCTCTGCAGGAAACAATGTGTGAAGAAAGGAAGATCACAGAAAGGTAAAGCAAGTCAAGCAAGAGGCCCTGAGCTGAGACAAGAAGTGCTGGGGGCTGGGGGTGGGGGGTGGCCCCAGGGTAGAGAGAGGGCTTTTCCAGGACCATAAAACATGCCATCCCCCCAGTGGGGTGGGCTGGCATTGAAAGGACCATGGAGTCTTAGGGGTGAGGAGAGGTCAGGTTTATGGGGGGTACAACAGCCAGACAGAGAAGTTCAGGCTTGGACTAGGAAGCAACGGTAGGGTTTGAGCAGATGATTAACCAGGTAGCCAGATGGAAGGAAAAAGCATTCTAGAACATCAGTAGGGAGATAGTAGCATTGCCAGAGGCCTCACTGGGAGACCACGCAGGGACAAAGAGGCTGAAAGGAGCGAGGGGCCCTGGTCCAGCCCGGCTCTGGGCAGGGCTCGGGAGCCAGAGCGTTGCTGGTTCTCCTCGGCTGCCTTTGGGGGGGCAGAGATCGGGGGGGGGGGGCAGCTTCACGGGGCACCTTCCCCCCTTCCTGTATGGCAGTTAGCAGCACCTTAGCCACACTTCAAACCCCTTGGACCTGCCAAAAATCTATTCTTTCATTTGTAAGGGTGAGGAGCTAAAAGAGTGTGGGTGACTCAGTGCAAGAGCCCATCACTGGCACTACAGAAAGAACCAGAAAACCCTGAGCGTCTCGGGCCCTGAAGATGGTCATTTAGTACATCAGGTGGGAAAAAAAGCCGGGCAATGCCTGACGTGGCCTTCCCCAGGTTTTGAAAGTTAGAAACTTCTT
>PVIY010033512.1:11876-28090 GCA_004026745.1 Myrmecophaga tridactyla
GTTACGAGTGAGCAGGGGGCCCGTATGTCAAACACTCAGACATGTGCAGGGCCTGGGCAGGTCATGAGAAGTTGGGGGTGGCTACCATGGGGCCCCAACCGATCCTTACCCTGCAGGGAATCAGGCTGGCATGGCCAGAATTGGAATCTTTCCAAGAGTTTTGAAATACCGATAATTGATTCAAAATTTTAAAAGACACCATGACAGCCAATAATCAATGGATCGAACTAAACTAATTTAAGAACTTAGCCAAGCCTCCAGTTGGCAACTTTTGTATAAAATCTTAAAAAAACTAAATTACTTTCTTAAAAGTAAAATAAAATAAAATATACAGTTCATGACTAGTTGAAGCAGAATATATTTTTACCATCTATCCTTGACCCCTAAAATACAATCATCACTCAACAGTTAGAGCTTTAAAAGCTTTAAAAAAAAAAACACAAAAAAACCCTGGAAAGCACATATACTCCAAAACAATTACTCATTTTTAAAAGTCTTCTTTTGCTGGAGTTAACAGGGGGAAAAACTTTGACTCAGTTCAGGGTTCACTGGTCCTGGAACCACAGGCTGCTGTGTGTATTGGCCTTTTCTTAAAATGAGGTAGACTCAGACACTCCATGCATTCAAAAAGAAATGCCGAATTTTAGCCTGAAGTCAGAGGCTCATGGTTCATCCATTTAGCAATGTACTCCTTAGAGATTTCAAAGGTCACAGAGATTGTGGAGGGGAAGGGCTCTATGATGGTAAACTCAGCATTTGGTACCAATTTCTGGAAAGGATATAAACCAGCAATTTGAACAGTCGTCTTCTTACCTTGTACAGCTGCACATCATAGCGTTTAAAGAGCTGGCACACATCAGGCAATGACATAAGCATGACTGCGTCTTGCTGCAGAGATTTCCAGAAGGAAGTAAGCAAGTCTTCTACCTGATGAAAGTAATAGAACATATCACTGAAAACTCATTTTGTGTCTAGCGAGACCAATCCCCCAGATATACATAATCTGCCCCAAATGATGACAGGGATTTTGTTCCAATTAATGTAAAGTTTTGCCTGTCAGCTTTTCCAAGCTGTGTTTTCGATGCATTCTTTCCAGCAACTCATCAGAGAGTCCTGGCAGTTGGATGGGATGATATGGAACATATTTTTATGAGGAAGATTTCTAGAAGGAAAGGTGTTTGTGACCACAAGGAGGCTCCTGTTGACTGTAATAGGATGAGAATTGGGCTACAGGGACAGACAATAATCTAGAATAAATGTTCATTGACTGACTACATCAATTAGTTTTCAGCTCAGAAAGAGGTACAACAATATTTAATCTAAGAGGCCTTCCCCTTGAAATCAACGTAGACTTCAGCTAAGGACTGTACAAGAAAAAGGACTGGTGTCTCTTCATACGAGCCTTCTTTAAAGACCCATGTGGACAACTTTTGTTGAGGAACAATATGGCGGCTTCTTTTCTCCCCATGTTCACATTTTAGATTCCATTATCCAGTTGGGTGGCCAGTCTGAGCTGCCAGCCAATGAAGACTCACCTCTTGGGGATTTCAGCAGGCTCAGATATTCTGAGCCATCACAATCCTGGTCTATCTTCCCTGCCACTAGACCTCCCAGTGACTCCAGATAAGAAGCTATCCCCATGTGCAGGCCATCAAGTATACAAAAGGAACTTAGAGTCAACTCTTGAGTTACATGATTATAATGTCTTTGCTTTGAAATCCTACTGTCAGGGGCACTCATTCTAGAGATGACTTCTCCAAAGAGACTCATGGAAATTCAATTAAAATATATATGGTAATGAGATGCAAAGGCCTTAAGAATCATTTTACTTTTGGTTGGTAACTTTGGAGCAGGGAGCCCTTTGGTGTCAGTAGGGCTAACCGAGACAATACTCACAGGCTCATCTCTGCTAACTCTCTTACCACCCATATCGAAAGATCATCAAATTCTGCTGTACTTACTTCAGAAATATTCCTGTAATCTGTACTTCTTTCTCTCTGATGTCCCTGTCACTGCTTCAAATCTGACCCTCATCAGTGCTCACCTTGAGCATACTCAAAAACCTCCTTGCTGCTCTCTCTGCTCCAATATGGCTAATCATATGTAATTGCCACCTCCTTCCCATGTTTTCTAAATAAATCAAAATTCCTTCCTAGGGCCACCCTACTTTTCCGCTTTACTTCTGGCTTCTCTCCTTTAGAGATAATAAAACCTAGCCCTAGTGTTAGATCTCGTCACGCTGTGATATGAACATCTTCCTACCTCTCTCTGCACAGACTGGATTCCCTTTCCTATCCTATTTTCTGTCTACTTGAAACTCTGCTGTTTCTACTAGAGGCAGCAGTAGGGGACACTCCCAATCCTCTCTGTTACTCTTCCTCTGGGCACCCAGAATGTTCTCATCTTACTGGTATTCTAGAATTTGCCATACTGTATTGTAGTTGTTGAGTTATATGTCTCCTATTACCAGGCTATAAACATCTTAAGCCTTATGGAGAATACCTTCTAGTTCCAGAAATGGTGCCAGTTACAGGGAAGAATTAAATAAATACTTGATGAATGAGTGAAGGAAGGAATATGTCAGATGTTTGATGTGGATGGATATTTATAGCCTTCCCTTAATAGAAGAGCCATTCTGAATACATCTTGATCTCTCTCTCACTGTGATGCTTTATACTGAGTAGGTACTAAATTGCATCCATGCTGGCTGAAATTGTCACCAAAAGTTGAAGCATTTAGAACACTGAAGCACTGGGAAACCTTTCATTGAAATGTGCACTTGTTTTCGTGGATTTTCATTTTATACTACAGAAGATGAAATCCAGAATTGTTTCATGTTTTCTAAGGCCAGTTCTAGAACAAAACCCAATCATGACAATATCCAGATCAGATGGACCTGTTTCAAAGAACTGCTTCTTTTTCAGTTAGCTTGTGTCAATAAAATGGTTCTTCAGAGGGTATATGATGCTACCAATACTTTGTTCAAAATCATTTGGAACAAGGATCTAAGAAAACTGCTGAATTTGTATTTAAAACACGAAGTTACCAGTATTAGCATCAAAGTGAATTTCCAAATTACTAAACTGAATATCTGTATCACCTTCAAGAACTTAGTCACTACCAATTCACTTCATTATAAGCACTTCAGTTGGATGTTTTGCCATGCGACATCCCTTGAGTGGCCTATTGAAGTAAAACTGTTAATAATGAGTCATGAATGCTTGTCTTTTATAGATAAAACCCTACCCTCTCAAGATCTTGGCTCCTCACGTTTTGTAAAATATCTTGACAATAATTGCAGTATTCATCAGCAAGCAAGGCCACCTAGGAAGAACATGGAAAATTATTTCAGCTTGAAGGTTACTTCAAGGACTAACTGACCCTCGAAGACTTTTCTGAAGCCTTCAGAGGCTGCTTTTGTGGCCATCCTGATAGGACAATAGCTGGGTTCTTCACTTGGGCCACAGTGTCTTTTATTTATGTGGAGTAACGCATGCTGTATTGGTGTCTAATTTATGTAGCTTCAATTTCAGTGTCATAACAAGTATTTCCAGGGTCTGTTTCACCTACTACAAAGGCCACCAACCTTTAACACCTTTCTTCCTAAGTCATCAACCCCATTTCACCTCCATATCCCTCAGCTCCAGTTTCTAGAAAATACAAGGATCCATTCCCCTCTTCACCCTGGAAGGCCCAGGATGGAGCCTTTGTAAAGGATGTAAGAGAAAGACCTGAATTTCCCAACCATACCAAAACCAGGATGGATCATTGGTCCTCTATGGTCTGGGATAAGGCAAATATTACTCCTTCTTGCATATCCAGGACCAAAGGCAAAATCAGAAGACATTTAGTGCCCTCAGGCTCACTTTGCAATTAGAAAGCTAATTGTCCCCATGCAAGCAAACCTACCATTTTATAGGAGTATTTCTTTGCCAGTTCTTGCTCCCAAAATGGACATCTCCTGAAGTCAGACAAAGGGGATCCAACCAGCGAATGATTTTCAAACTAGAAATCATTTACACAATGGATTATTTCTTAAAAACAAATGCATTTTCTTGCATATAAACCATATAATTATAATACTGCTACTACAGATTGACGTTCTATGTAACTTTTTATCCATTGTTCTGGACACATCAATGATCTCAGCAACTATTCTTCCATATTTTGTTCCAAATGATCCTAACCTTCCTCTATTCTATAATTCTATGACCTATGGTCAATATAGGGAAGTGTGCTGGTTTGAAAATATTATGTATCCCAGAAAAGTCATGTTTTAATCCTGATTCCATCTTGTGGGAGCAGTCATTTCTTTTCATCCTGATTCAGTCTCGTAAGATATAAACTTTGATTAAATTATCTCCACGGAGATGAGACACACCCGATTATGGATGTGACCTTCTGATTAGATGAAGATGTGACTGCCCATTCCAGGTGTGTCTTGATTAGTTTACTGGATCCTTTAAAAGAGGAAACATTTTGGAGAGAGTCTGAAATGACAGAAGCCTCAGAACCGACAGAAACTTCAGAGCAGAGCTGACACAGATGCCGACACTTGAAGAACAGAAACATGGATATTTGGAGCCCAGCAGATATCATCATGAGATGTTAAGCAAGCCAGAACCTGGAGAGAGCCAAGAGAAGCCAGGAGATGAAAGCCAGCCCTGGAGAAGCAAAGTGAGGAGCCCCCACAGGCACAGAGGCTGAAAGCAACAGACACCAGGAGCAAGGGACCAGCAGATGCCAGCCATGTGACTACCTATCTGACAGAGCTGTTCCTGACCCATCGGCCTTTCATGAATGAAGGTAACCTCTTGTTGGTGCCTTAATTTGGACACTTTCACTTAGAACTGTAAATTTGTAACTTATTAAATTCATCTTTTTAAAAGCCATTCAAATTCTGGTATATCGCATTCCGGCAGCTTCCAAACTAATGTAGGAGGGGTTAAAATTTAATATATTATCCAAAAGCATCAGTCCTGGGGTCTTAGATTATAAGCACGGCACTGTAAGTTACAATGAAAATCTTATCTATGTATAAATGTAAGGTTACAAATACACTTCTACGACCCTTGCCCAATAATTGCTTCTCCTTGAAACCATATCCTGTCTGGGTCATCATGACTTTATCTATAGAAATGGTTAGCTGTATCAGCAATCTTGGGGGCATAATTTTAACAAGGAAAACGAGGTCGCACACCTTCCTTTAGAAGGATAAATTACTGAACAGAAAAACATTTACATCAAAGAGGGCAAAAATGCAACATGACAGAAAACCAGCTCAACATTAGTTCATTGATGTTATTCATGGTCTTGTCCCACCTGAGCAAGGGAAGGAATGACTGTTCCTGGTCTGAAAAAGTAAATATAGATTTTTTTAAAATTACTCCTTCAGGATTTTCCCAGACTTTTGTCGAATAATTTCCATTACATTCAAGCAGATGAAATAATCTATTCAAATTGGAAATTGAGCTGCAGAGTTTTTCATGTTGGACGACGACTTGCCCAGTGTTTTATCTTTTCATTCTCTCTCCAACCAAATGGCTCACTCAGGGGCAGTTCAGTTTCAAGGTTAGTGTTTCATCCTTAACTTTCTCAGTTCCTAGCCACCAGGGGATTACCAAACCACTCACTCCTCTCTTGCCTAGAAAATCATTGATGTGAGTTTGTTGTACCTCCCTGTCTATAAGGCACCTGAGGGCACAGCAGCTCCTTATCATCAGCCCATGTAGCATCCAGGATTAGGGAAATTTAGGGACTGTGCTCAACTGTCTTCTCAATCTCCTGAAATCTGTAGGTCTTAACCCTTTTGTGATCCTGAACTCCACTGAGAATCTGATGTAAGCAAGTGGCCCACTCCCTGGGGAAAAAAACGTAAATTATGCACTTAATTTTGCAAAGTTGCCAGGTTAAAACCTCCTTGTTAATATTTTTTGAGTAAAATAGGAGCATTAATATGTAAATAAATATACCAAGTAGCAGCACAGAAAGGTGACAACTCAAAGGGTTCTTTGGTGCTATGAAGCTCCATTCCCTCCACTTCAGAATGTGACAGCATTTGAAGTGGTCTGACAGAGAGCACTTCTCTAGGACCTGGGTCTTGTGGGCACACAGGCTGATGTCCCTTTACAAGGAGGATGGGGCTATATTTCTTAGAGATCACTGGCCTGCCCATCAGTGCTTCCATTAGTGAAGAACTGAAGAATCTCCAACCCAACTCTGGACCAGCCTTTCTTACTGCACAACCCTAACTACATCCTTTCCTCCACATTACACCTTGGCCTTCTGGATTCATCAATGTTCTCCTGATGCTGATACTATTATCATTCTAGGCAGCATTTCTTAAGATGTGGTTCCCAAGACCAGCTACATCGAATCCTCTGGGGAGTCTGGGTCCATATCCCTGGGTGATCAGATGCAGCCAGAAATCTCTCGTTTTCACCAGCTTCCCAGGTGAGTCTTATGGATGCTCCCGTTGAGACTGCAGCTCTAGGCAGATGGATCCTTGTCTAACTCTGCAGAAATCTCTACATTTCAACATGGCAAAGACATCACGGTTTCACCTGTTCAGAAGTACTCATTCGCAGTATAGCACCAGCATAGTTAAGAAATGATTCCAAGGAGAATGTAAACATATGCTATTAGGAAAAAATGATAAAAGCAAATTCATGTGTTCCTGAAGTTGATTCCTTCAGAGTTCTTCCTCCATAGAAATCACTTACAAACATAATCCCTTCATTATACACTGTGGAAAGAACTGGTCTTTCACGAAAATATTTTAATAATCATGAATTATCCTTTCTTTGTAACTTCATCAAAGATCTAAAGTGAAAATATGGTACAGAGCTACCCAAATTTGAATCACTGTTACCCAGAAGAAGACATTCGTAAGTGGCAAAAGGGGTCAGAAGGATTCTGGTTCTGGAAAAATCCTTTAGCAAAATGACAAAGGAAAGGGTGAGAAAGTTTAATTAGATTTTCAGACACTATTAAACATAGTTTTACATGGACCCAAGAAATGTCCTGGGAATTAGTATCATTTTTTTATTCAACCAGTATTTATTGAGTATATACTATATGCCAGGCCCTGGGGACATAATGGGGGGATTGGGGTATCTTCCCGCCATCGCCATGCCCATCTAGGCACCCTGTGCCCCATTTGAATTACTCCATCCATCCTCCTGGATGTCGTCTGTCCTTCCTGCATCCTTGAGGACACTGCTCCCAGAATGATCACCCAAGAACAAATATATCCTGCCATTCTCCTTCTGAAGATGTTTCAAAAAAATCATGGCCTTGATTTCTTAGCTCAAATCCTAATGCCTCAGCCCAGAACTGACAAACCTGCCACAATCTGGGACTTTCTACCTCTCCCCCCTCAGAGTCTGCTCCTCACCAACTGCTCCCCCAGCTCCTCATCCGGGCTCATATGTTCTCCTCCCAATGCAAAGGCAAGCGGTTGAGCTGGAAGTGAGTAGAGCTCCCTCCTCGAGAGCTGAGTGACCCTCAAGGGCAATGTGCTGGGAATAACGGCCCACAAAGGTGTCCAGGTCCCAGTCCCTGAGATCTGCGAATAGATGACCTTACAGGGCAAAAGGAACTTTGCACACTGATTAAGGAGAAGGGCCTCAAAATGGGAGCATTATCCTGGTGGGCATAACCTAATCACACAAGTTCTTAAGAGCAGAAAATCTTTCCCAGCTACAGGGAACTAGAGAGATGGCAGAATGAGAACGTCTCAATCTGCCTTTGCTGGCTTTGAAGATGGAGGCAGGGGCCGTGAGCCAAGGATAATGCGGCCAATCTCTAGATGCAGGAAAAGGCCAGAGAATGCATTCTCTCTTAGAGCTTCCAGAAAGGAATGTAGCCATGCCAACACCTTGATTTTAGCCCAGCAAGACCAGGGTCAGACTTGTAATCTATGGAACCATAACAAAAAATAAATTTGTGTGGTTGTCAGCCACCACGTTTGTGGTAATTTGTTAAAGCAGCATAGCATGGGAAGCTAAAATAGGCCATCGACTCCATGAAGACTTCCCTAATTACTCTGTCCTCCATAGTCTTTTTCCTTCCCTCTCTCCCTCCCTTCTTCTTTTGACTTCCCAAACCACCTGTAGCCTGCACTGCTTATTTAAAAGTTGTTTCATATCCTTCTTAGCTTCCCAACTATGAAACTGTATTCTATGCAAGCATAGGGAGCATCTATATATTCGTTCACTTTCACTTCTCTTTCACACCCCATTCAGCCCTCAACAGTGCTGGTCACAAAACAGATTTTTAAAAGATGGTCCACTCAATGACACCTGCCAATGAGACAATGTCAAAATACCATTGTGTCACCAGGGCCAACAAAATTAAAATTCATTGTGTGTCATAGACTGTTTTAGTTTGTTAATGCTGCCAGAAATACAACATACCAGAAATAGATTGGCTTTTATAAAGGGGATTTATTAAGTTACAAGTTTATAGTTCTAAGGCCATAAAAATGTCCATCAAAGGCATCCAGGGAAAGATACCTTGAATCAAGAAAGGCCGATGGGTCCAAAACACCTCTGTCAGCTGGGAAGGCACATGGTTAGTGTCTGCTAGTCCTTTGGCTTCTGGTTTCAAACAGCTTCCCAGAGCTGTTTTCTTTCTGTATCTCCAAAAGTCTATGTCTATGTGGGCTCTGCAGCTTTTTCCAAAATGGTTCTCTTTTAAAGGACTCCAGCAAGTCCTTTAATTGATCCACCTTGAATAGGCAGAGACACATCTCCATGGACACCAAATAGTCAAAATCGGCCAGCCTCAATTGATTGGGTCACATCTCCATGGAAGCAACTTAATAAAAATGATCCCACTCTACAATATTAAATCAGAATTAAAGAACATGGCTCTTCTGAAACAACAGTTTCAAACTAGCATGTAGACCTAGTATTAGCATTTCTAGTGCCCTAATTCAAAGAGCTATGACAATAACATAGGTACTTTCAGACAAATTTATTGTGAACAACCCATTCATCTTTTTTTATTATAGTTAAAGAAACAGTTAAACAGCTAAGGACAGTTAAATAGCCAGCTGCTTGAGGACAGGGACCGTGTCTTTCCCAGCACAGTGGGTAGCATGCTATGGGCACTCAATAATCATAGCTGAATGAGTGAATGGCTAAGGGCTACACATAATAAGAACAGGAAACACAAGAATACAGCTGCAACTAATTAAGCAATTACGGTATATTGCTAGGTCCAATCACTAAATCTGTTTTATTCAACACTCACTGTTTCTTCTTGTTGGATAATGGTGTTATAATTAGTCGATTTTTCAAAGGCAATGACATCTCCACTGTAACAGAAAAGTTAACAGAAATAATTTTAGCAGGACAATTATTTCTGAGCAAAAGAAAGAATCTAGGTTATTTGTTCAGAGTGTAACTATTATTTTAGAACATTCCTCCAAGTTTTTATTCACAAATGGTGATTATTGCCAGCTTAGAGTTTTAAAAAATCCATTTCTTGGACAATCACATTTCTTTTCAAGTTTTATTCCTTCAGAACCAAGGATATGATAGCATCATGGCTAGAATTTGCTCCTGTGAGAAAAGAAAAATCATGGAAACCAAATCTTTTTACTTTCTGTTCCCTGGCCTTTGAAAATGATCAATTCAGAAACAATAATATCCTTTGAGTAGGTGGAGCTAGCAGTACACTGTCACAGAACAAGAAAACTGGTAATTAAAAATAGAGACCATGATTCTTGGATTCAAATATTGTAGCAGAGAAATTTACGTATAATGGAGAACATATTCAGTCCTACCCATGTGGTGTGGTACATTTTCCCTTTCATCATGAGTATTTGAGAAACTAGGAGCTCAGGGCCCCCAATTTTCAAAACTGAAGAATTTGAAAGGCTTTAGGAATTCTATTTGTCATGGGTAGGTATGACAATGACGGTATTCTCCAAGTGAAATTTAGAAAAAGCCCATTGCCACAGATTCTGGGACATTATATCAATGAAAACAACAAACAATAAACAATTAATGAATGAAACAACACAGAAGAATATGTCAAAGAAATGAAAGTTCAGTAGTTATAAGGCTAATAGGAAAGGAATTAAGGTGGAAAATATGGTTATCAGCCTTTAGAGAGACCTTAAAAATCAGTGGTGACAATGAATGGAGGTGGCCTAAGGGTACAACGACTGAGGAATGGAAGGGGGAAAAATGGCGCATACATACAATGGACTACTGAGTGGCCGCCAGAAGGAATGAAGTAGTGAGGCACGCAACTAGGTGAATGGACCTTAAGAGCTATATGTTGACTGAAATGTTAGGAACAAAAAAACAAATATTGTCATGCCTCAATCATATGGACTAACTATAATATAAAAACTTGGTGAACTAAAGTTGAGAACATGGGTTATCCAGTTGGGGCTTATTGTAAAGGGTCCTAGATTGTAAGCTAATACAGCAGTCACATCTATTCAGGAGGTATAACTGTTAATTCTAAATTCTGAGTTGTTCGTATATAACCTGGTCTTTCCCAGAAACTTCTGGTATCTATGTGACAACTGAGACTCAGAGTTAGAGCTCTGAAGCTATGAAAGTCAGCACTACCCCAGGAACTGTTTAAAAAGCTGAAAAAGTGATCAGAGTAGAGATATGAATGAAGCTGATCTGGATAGGATTATGGTGTATCAGAAGACTGGGTAGAGAATGATACCATCTGTTTTAAATCTTCAACTTACATGTGAGTCTAAAGGGAGAGATGTTTATTTGTTGCAAATTTATATTTTGGGTAGTACAGTTCCTAATTTAACTTGTATGGTCAGCTTAGTTAACACTATAAGTACATGGAATCTTGAATAGGACATGAGATTTTGTTGGTTTGTCCAGGTTAGTGTGATGCCCCAATATATCCCAGAGTAATTTGGGCAGTGAATAAAAAAGAATTTGCAAAGTCTCCTTGGGGGAATGGGGAGAAAGGAAGCAATATTCAACTTCCTCATTTGGAGAATTTCTGATATTATTGCAAGCAGTGGGGACTACCAAATCAATAGGACAAGCCCTTAATCTTGGGGATCACCTCTATGAAACTTATCCCCACAAAGGATAGGCTAAACCTACTTAAAATTACACCTAAGAGTTACCCCCCAGAGAATCTCTTTTGTTACTCAGATGTGGCCTATCTCTCAGCCAACATGGCAAGCAAACTCACTGCTCTCCCTTCTTTACATGGGACATAACTCCCAGAGGTGTAAATCTCCCTGGCAATGTGGGACAGAAATCCTAGAAGGAGCTGAGACTCAGTATTAAGGGATTGAGAAAACGTTCTTGACTGAAAGGGGAAAGAGAGAAATGAGACAAAATAAAGAGTCAGTGGCTGAGAGATTTCAAGAGTCACGAGGTCATCCTGGAGGTTATTCTTACACATCATATAGATATCACCTTTTTAGTTTATGGTGTATTGGCGTGGCTAGAGGGAAGTGCCTGAAGGTGTAGAGCTGTGTTCCAGTAGCATTGATTCTTGAAGAGGATTGCATAATGATATAGCTTTTACAGTGTGACTGTATGATTATGAAAACCTTGTGTCTGATGCTCCTTTTAGCTAAGGTATGGACAGATGAGTAAAAAAATATGGGTAATAAATAAGTAATGGGGGAACAAAGGTTAAAATCAATTGGGTAGATGGAAATACTAGTGGTCAAGGAGAGGAAGGGGTGAAGGGTACGGGATGTATGAATTTTTTCTTTTTTATTTCTTTTTCTGGAGTGATGCAAATGTTAAAAAAAAGATCATGGTGACGAATACACAACTATGTGATGATATTGGGAGCCATTGATTGTATACCGCATATGGAATGTTTGTATGTTAACAATGCTTGTATATGTGTATGTTGCTTTATCAATAAAAATATTTTTAAAAAATCAGTGGTGAGAATTTCCTCAACTAAACTGGAGAGAGAGCAATTTCCCTACAATTTCACATCATGTCAACATGCTACTCCTAATATGTTTTCTTTGGGAAATAAATGCAAGAGTATTGTACAAATACACTAAGATCTATTTATTCATCCATCCATCCTTCCATTCATTCATCAAATATTTATTGAGGGCCTACTATATATCAGCTATCATGCTACGCCCTGGCTGATATAGCTCTGTTGGCAACAGACAAAAGGGCTGCCCTCATGGAAGTCATAGCCTACAAGGAAGGGAAGACGCTGCACATATAATTTCTAAGACTTCGAGTGAGGGTTATGACAGCTGAAGTACACGGTGTTATAGGAGCACGTATCAGGGGCCTATCTGATTGTTATTGTTAGTTCAGCAGTCCATGTGCCTCCCCCATGGTGGCTTGAAAAGCCCAGGGGATCATCGTCTGGAGTTAGTTAGCTTGTCTTGGTTGGCACCAGCACACACCATACCAGGACAGCACTTACCAAGCCCTTTGGATGACCACAGCGCTTTTCACAGGCCTCTCCCATAGGGTTCCCAGGGACAGGAATCTGGAATCCAGAAGGCCTACGTCCTGTTTACAGGAATGATGTGCGAAATCCTCCACCTTATCCCTCACCCCTCTTCCCCCACACTTGGACTCTGCTGGCTTTGGAGGCCCTTCAACTGAGTTAAGCAATAGCTTCAGATCTTTAAATGAACACTCCAAGCTTATGGCACGTGTTCAATGCAGAAGAATGAGTTTACTTCAACAGCCACGAAAGGAGGTGTCACCCTCCTCATCTTTAAAAGGTAGACTGAAGTGGGACTCCTTGCATTCAGGGGTCTGTTGCAGGGTTCCTAAGTGGGGGAACTAAGTTATTTTTTAGTATTGAATTAGGGGATTTTATGCATTGAAACAACAATAGTGTGAAGAGAGAGCATATTTCAACCTTGTGGAGAGAAGTGGTCATAAGTTAAAAACAACAAAAAACAACCTCTCTGCTTAGCCAGACAGTGGCATCTTGCTTGTTCAAAGGGGGTCCCTTTCAGCTTCTGGGATGGCCGAATTTACGTCAACTGCTCACAACCTGGGTCAACATGTAAGCTGTATGAGATCATATTTATTAATTTTTAAAAATTTTATCTCATCTTGGTGACCGCAGTCAAACAAAGATCAGCGAAAATATTCGTGAGTTAAAGGGTGAGTAGAGGGCAAAATTGAAGGCAGGCATAACGCTGGGAAACAGAAATTGAATGGGGAGACAAGCATCTCTGCAAGGTGGGGGACCTCTGGGAGGTCCACTTTGGAGGTCTCAGTCCCCAGCAGATCTGGCAGACTCGGGCTGGGCTTTAATTTTGCAGGCAAGGCAGGGCTGGGGTTAGACATGAGGCCATGGCAGACAGCTCTCCACCGAAGACACCCTCTCGCCAGCACCCAGTTCTCTCACTGCAGTGGAGGGTGCCATGAGGGCAAGGCGGAAGCTGGCTTTGAGATGACAGTTTCCATGGAATCCGCCAGAGGGCCAGCCAGGGCAGCCTTGTCACTGGTCCTGAGTCATTCCCCACGTGCGGCTCTGATTCAGTCCTTTGGGACATTTATTAGGTTGTGATCAAAAGCCCAGTCACCGCTGAAATATGGCTCAAATGAAACCACACAAAACATCCTGAGCTGGCCTTGCTGGGGGGAAGGGCTTCCAGTCCAAGCAGGGGTCTCTTCCCGCCTGCTGTCTGGGGTCCGAGATGCTCAAAGGGTGCCAAGTCCCAACATCAGAGAGAAAGGCAGAATCCACAGAGGGCACGGCCCAGAGAGAACATGGGGGCCTTGTGAGCTGCCCCCCTCAGCTCCTACCCCACAAAACGCCAGCCAGGCAGGGCCCCAGATGTTAGCATTTAATAATCACTGGGGGAAGGGAGAGGTCAAGAGGTGCCAGAAAGGAAGTGGTCAGCTGGGAATGGAGGGAGAGAGGGCAGGGCCCGCAAGAGAAAGGAGCTAGGGAAGATGAATTCCCACGGGAGAAGGAACATTCGTGTCCAGCGCTGCCTCTCACTTGCCATATTGCTGTGAAACGTCCTCTGAGCTCTGGAGGTGGGTGAGTGGATGGGGCTCGATTTTCTACCCCTATCAAAGCAGGGGATGGGATTTGGTGACCCCTTCCACCCACCCATCCAAGATCCTTTGTAGTTCAGAGATCCTACAACCTTTGCTACGACATGGCTTAGAATCCCTCTGGGACCAACACAATGGTACAAGATTCTTTCTGGGTTTCGTGGGGGGAGAGTGGAGGAAGGGCTTATGTAGACCCACCATGAGAACTACATTTTGCTTTCATTAGTTTTTCCGATCTATTTGGCTAAAAAAGCATCCAGTGTAAAGAGAACTGAGACATGCTTACGTGGCACACAAACTCATCATTTCCCTCCCCCATTAAATCAGTCTAATAGAATATTTAATATATATATTTTGCATTTAGCTTCCTTTTTAGTCTAACCTCAATTTGCATTCACATTCTCAGGTTTTGACATCATTTGTCATTAATCCAGACTTTCATTTACATCATTTTGGCATCGTAATTTGCCCTCACAAATCTCTCTAACCGCAATGAAACAACTTGAAGCAATTACCAAGTTAAGAGGATAAAAATGTAATAAAATCTAATTCGTGTATCGTACTTGTTCTGCATCAGATTTCAGAGCAGAGGGGCTTCACCCTCCAATCGTTAAAGGACCTAATTTTCCTCAAAGCAGATGAAGTAATTATGTTGGTTTTGAGTAGGAAAAGATACCCTTAACTTGATGAACATTTTAAATATATAAAGTGAAAATAGTAAATATATTTGCCTATATTTATATAAGGACATGTGTCATTATAGTTGTATAAAAGCTCTATTTAATATATTCTGATTATACTAATAATACTAACCACTAATATATATCTTTAGTACTTACTCACTGCTAAGTTCTTTTACTCATTTTGTCCCAATTCTCACAACAGCCCATAGGTAATGATAGGTGATAATTATTATCCCATTTTACAGATGGGGAGAGCAAGACAGAATTCACAGAGCAAGAAACCCAGATTTACACCAGAGCCCAGTCTTTATAATCTACTCTACTATTTGGTCTTTTAATATATACATGTGTGAGGTTAAAAGAAAATAATGATGTACATAAGCAGCGCAAAGGAAGCCGCACCTTTTTATTTTTATTTTTTTGGTACCATCTTTTTTTTTTTGAAATTTAAAGTGGACAAGACCGATCTTACAAGGCACAATTCAATTTTCAAAGCTCGTTTGCTGAGTTGGGTGGCTCCGTCGTTTCCTGCAAAGGGAACTGCTGCTCATACAGAACTTAACTGCACCTGGGCTCATTGTAGCCTGGATTTGACAAACAACTTGATTGCAAAATGACGAGCTGGGGGACATCTTTGGAAGTGTTGAAAATGGGTCCTTCACCTTCACCTCCTTGAGACAAACTCAGCAACTCTGAGCTGGAAGCCACGCTGCACCAAAGGCAGCACATAACACCAACACCTGGCACTGCAGAGGTGCTGGGCAAGTTAGGGACGCTGCGAACAAATGACAGAGACCCCTAGGTAGGGGCCTGCGATGGTGACCTGCTTTCAAGCCTTTCCCACGCTGCTGCGATCTAGGGCTTCATTTTCCACAGGCGCGTTTTTTGAGCTGTGAGACAACATCATGCAATACATATTTTTTAACTTTAACAAGTTCCAACCAGCCTGGAAAACCGCACGGTGGACAGGGCCAAAAGAACGGGTTGCAACCTGGACACCTCATTAGTAGCTCAGAGTTAGAAGGGGGCTCGTGAGAGCCCTCGCAGGGGGTCCCGGCCCTGGGGGGCCCAGCTCCTGTTCCACGCCACTCCCCCTCCCGGATTTGCACAAGGTGAAGGGAAGGAAGTCCCCTCCCAGGCTGGAGAGACCCTCTGAAGGAATAGCGGGGCCTCAGGGGCAACCCTACTCTAACGTTCCCCAGGAACTCGCTTTCTCAAGGATGCGGTGGCCTGGACGATGAACCCATGGGCTTTTCTGCTTTGTCAGCACAAACTAGTGAGCTGCAGGCCGGCTGCCCTCCACCTAGCAGAATCGGGGCGACCAGGCAGCACCCTACCCCTCACCCCGAGCTCTTGGGCTGGCAAAAGAGCAATGGAAAACGAAGGCAGGGAATGTTGAAGGCGCAGTGCTAGAAGCTTTTAGAGAGGCCTTTAGTACAGTGAGTTGGAAAAGCTAAGTGTGTGCGGGTGTGTGTCTATCTGTACGCATGTGTGTGTGCGTGTGTGTGTG
>PVIY010033513.1:0-27984 GCA_004026745.1 Myrmecophaga tridactyla
TTTCGTAATCAGAATTTGTTTATTAATGCCGCAATTGGCGCTTGGTTGGATTCAGTCCCTGCTACTGTTTCCTTTCTCTCCGCGGAGCCGCCTATGGGGGAGGGGCGCCGGCCGCCACGGCTTTGGGGAACTCACAGATCCGGCGAGTGCCGTCGTTTGGATTCAGTCCCTGCTACTGTTTCCTTTCTCTCCGCAGAGCTGCCTATGGGGGAGGGGTGCCGGGCGCCGGCCGCCGCGGCTTTGGGGAACTCACAGATCCGGCGAGTTGCCGTCGGTCTAAGCTGCTCCCGTTCTGGGCGCGCTGTGTGTTCGGTCACTATCGTGGTTCCGGGAGCCATTCTGTATTGCTTCTGGTTATCTAGTAGTTGTTCTGGAGGACGAACTAAAACGCGCACCTTGCTAAGCCGCCATCTTGGCCCCCCTCATTCATTATTGATGGCAATGTAAAATAGCACAGCTGCTGTGGAAGACAGTGTGGTGGTTCCTTAGAAAGCTAACTATAGAACTACCATATAATCTGGAAATCCCAGTACTAGGCACATACCTAAAATGTTTGAAAGCACGGACTCAACAGATGGTTGTACACTGATGTTTATAGTTCCGTTACTTACAATTGCCAAAAGATGGACGCAACCTAAATGTCCATGAACTGATGAATGAATAAACAAAATGTGGTATTTACATGCAATGGAATATTATTCAGCTGTAAAAAGGAATGAAGTCCCAAAACATGCAACAGCACAATGAACCCTGAAGGCATCATCTTGAGTGAAATAAGCCAAATACTAAAGGACAAACATTGTATGATCTCCCTGCTTTGAAACTATTAGAATATGCAAACTCATAGAGTTGGAAACTAGACTATAAGTTGCCAGGGGATGGGAGAGAGATAGGGAATGGGAAATTATGGCTTAAAATATACAGGGTTCCTATTTGGAATGATGGAAACGTTTTGGTAATTAATGGTGGTGATGTTAGCATGACATTTTGAATGCAATTAATAGCACTGAAATATATATATATGATTAAATACACGTAATATACTTAATCATATATGACTAAAAGGGAAATGTTAGATTGTATATATGTAACAGAACAAAATTAAAATAAAAATCCATGGAATTACAGTACATAATGAACCCTAATTTCAATCTTGGTCTTTAATTAATGGTGTAATTATAAAAATGTGATATCATAAACTATAATAAATGCTTCACATCAATACCAGATATTGCTAGTCAGGTGGTACATGACATCTTGTATTTTATTCATGATTATACAATAAGCCTAGAACTTCTCTAATAATAATTAAAAAAAAGATGTATGAGTACAACCACTGCCCAATCATTGACTAACTTTTCAGCTTTGTTGACCCAGAAAGGAAGCCCTAAGAAGCCAGGCTTAAAAAACAAAATGAAGAAAAAACAAACAAACAAATAAATAAATAAGAATATTTAAAAAAATGGGTAGAGATATCAATGATCATACACTGTAGGGGAGACCAACTCTACAGAACTTGCCCAAAGAAGCCATTAAATAAACAATCAAACAAACATAAAATACCACCATCACCAGCAGGAACAGCAACAACCAAAAACAACCATCCCTGGAGGTATCAGAATACATAGTTACCACAATTTATTATCTAATATATCCAATTCTCAAACAAAAATTGTAAGACATGCAAACAAACATGTGGTTTACACACAGGGAAAAAAAAGCAGTCAAAGAATCTGTGTCTGTGAGGGCTGAGATGTTAGAATTAATAGACAAATACTTCAAAGAAGTTATTATAAATAAGTTCAAAGAACTAAAAGAAATGACGTTTAAATAATTAATAGAAAGCATAATGATTCACTAAATGGAAAATACCTGTAAAAAGATAGGAATTATACATAAGAAATTCTGGATTTGTAAAGTACAATAACTGAAATGAAATTTCATTAGAGGGGGGTCAACTGCAAATTTGGGCTGGCAGACAAAAGAATCAGGGAATTTTAAGATAGATCAATAGAGAGTATGCTGTCTGATAAACAGAAGAAAAATAAGAAATTTTATTAACAGAGCATCAGAGACCTGTGGGATTCCATTAAACATAGCAACATGTGTACAATAAGTGTCCCAGAAATAGAAAAAAAGTAGAAGAAAAACTACTTCAGGAAATAATGCCTGAAAACATTCCAGACCTGAACAACCTCCCTCTGCTCAGACCAACTGAATCAGAGAATCTGGAAGTTAGGACCCAGCATCAGAGTTTAAGTTACTTGGGTAATTCCAGTGTGCAGCAAGGAATCACGATTATAGTTGCTCATTGAAATACTCTGGAGCTTTCAAAATTGCTGATGTAGCATCTTGATTGCAAAGATTCTGCTTAATTGTCAAGGACATGTTCTGGGCATATGGATTTTTAAAAGTGCTTCAAATGATTCTAATCTGGACCCAAGGCTGAGATTCATTGATTTTAGAAAGGAGGTTTGCTTCCACAAATCTCAATTTATCCATCAAAAACAAAAAATATAAAACAAAAAAAATACTAATACACTAACATATTTTTAAATTATATTCATAATAATTCATTTTTTGTCTCCACCAAAATTTTATTACCTCTAACCACCATCTTTTTTAGGTGGGAAATGTAGTTTCTATACATTTTGAATATTCAAAAAATTTCTTAACTGTCAGAATTACAGGTTTAGCTAAAGGAGTCACTCAACCTACCACTGAATGATCCATAAAAGTAATTCATAAATAATATTATAATATATTTTCATAAATGAAAAAGAAAACATCCTTGTTATTCTGGGTTTTATAATATTATTAATTTATTTTAAAGAACATGTTTCTATTTTGTGAAAAAATGTAAGCTAAAGAACACAGGGCAAAGGGCTTAATATCTTAAGTGAAAAGAATCTATTGACTATATTACATAAAAATATTCTTACATGATACCAACTATCAAGATGACCTTACCTGGCAGATAAAAATAGAGAATTGATAACTAATTTTCATTCGGATTAAATTTTTCATTGAATTTACCCCTCAACATCACAACCCCAAAGCCTTTTGTCTGATCCATGCCTCCTGAGTGAAGAAAATGCCTCCACATTTTAGATACAATTACTGAGTTTTGAAAGCACAACCAAAGTGGATGCTGATTCCTGACATTTCTTCAAAATAAAGAAACGGAACTCCAGCAAAAGCATTTATTGTAAGTTTTCCAGGATTGAATATACTGCAATAGGGTTTAGTTGTTTCTATAATAAAGAAAATGCCAGGGTCTCTGAGTGTGATTTGGTGCTCTATACCTGGATGTAGTTTAGTCCTAAGATTTGGGAACCAGTCTGTAGTACTTTAAATGCCAGAGAAGCTCACTCCCCCGTATTTAACCCACTGGCTATTATTTCAATGACCCAGTTACAGCAGATGTCTGCACCACTTCCAATTCCTGCTGTGCTCATCTCCAAAAGGGATGGGCATAAAAACCCAGTATAGATGGATTCCTTTGTAGACTGGCGCTAGAGTTTTGCCCTTCCCAGTGCTAGACACCATAACTGATTAGGTGGAAAGGCCCAAAAGAGCATTTGGCTTGGAGGGAAATGCCTTGTTATCTCAAGGAATCCATACCTCAGTGGGTGTGAGAGCATGGTTCAAGTGCCCAAGCTGTCTTCCCCTCTCCACTTAATAATAGAAAAAAAAAATTACTGTTCTATAGTTGTTGTTTTCTTTTAATAATAAATAAGCAAGAAACTGGTTTATGAAGAAAAAAGGAATATATAAGCATGACAAAAACTCAGTGATTTCAATAGTTTCCCATGACTGATGTTGCAAATTTGAATGCTGAGAAAATTCGGTTTTAAAAGAACCCCACTAGCACTTTATTTTTTCTCTTTTGTATTTTCACATTTATAAAGTCAAGCTGAGCCTCTTGAGATTTGTGTTCTGTGTGGTAGTGATTGTTTTCAGCAACTTTATGATGAAGGCAAAACAGAGCAGCAGCATTGCTACATCCTCCTACGTGGATGCCTAGGGTGCGTACATTTTCCCCTGGGTTTCTGTGGGATGTGGAGACATATTCCTGTTGCATCTTCAACTATTAAAGTCCACAGGAGAACTGCTCTCTGGAGATACAGGGGCTATGAAACCAAGGGAATGAAGGCAGAAGAGGATGGCTGCATAGCAGTAGGGCCAAGAAATGAAGAGAGAAGGAGTTTGAATGTCTCATGAGGAGCCACCCTGTAAAGAAAGCAAAGATTTCAATGAGGAGCATGTTGGGAAATGTAAATTGACTCCCATCATATAGGAAATCAGTTTGGGGCAAGCTTCAGCACCAGTTGTTTAGGGTACAGAACTATGCCTATAGCCCATCT
Source organism: Myrmecophaga tridactyla (assembly GCA_004026745.1). NCBI lineage: Eukaryota > Metazoa > Chordata > Mammalia > Pilosa > Myrmecophagidae > Myrmecophaga > Myrmecophaga tridactyla. The sequence continues at coordinate 4,368 of PVIY010033513.1, forward strand.
ATTTCACAATCTAATAAACACAGATTCCTGCTCTGCATCATAAAGAACTTAGAAGCAAATGCAGTGCTCCAAGTTAGATTCAAATCCAGCTTCATCTCAGGCTTCCCTGTCTGTTCTCTGAGTGGTATCTAACTTGTACTTGGAAGAATCATCTTTCATTTGCTATTCTTTCTAATCCTCGAAAGCATCTGTGAGTTGTCTGTTTGCTCTCAAATAATATTTCCAAGAGGATTTAGTCCTACATTTTGAATTTTTAAATACAAGAAATTACAATCAAATCAGGAATGGAGGAAGCAAAAATATAATATCAAGAACCAAACCGCCCCCCCTTTTGTGCTTAACTTTCTATTAACCAGAAAATCTAACCAAAAGAACACACTCCCAGCCTAGAATGATCTGCCTTCATCCCTTCACATAATGAGTTCCATCTCACCCTTTCTGACTCAAATGCCAGAGCCACCAACCAATCTAGAGTGCATCGACTGTCTTACACTTCTTTATCTCATTTCTCACTGTGATCATTCGTTAGTTCTATATCTGCACCCATTTAAGTGGAACCTCAGTGAGAACAAGGACCCTGTGTGTCCTAAATCTTAATACATAGAAGATTATGTGGTAAATATTTGTTGAATGAATACATACATTTAGTTAAGAAAAATATATTGTGTCAGTTCTCTATATAGACCATATTTATGATGGTAATAAATCTGAGTTACCACAAACATTATCACATATAAGTTATATGTTTTATTATATCACACCTGGCTTTTTTATTACACTGCACCATAGCACATGCTAATCCCAATCCTGGAACACCATGGTGGCCTCTTTATAGCTTAAAATATCTACCAACTGAATGGTGATGACATAGGCTGCATTTCAAACACAGAGAGGATATAACAGACATTTACAACTATCATCTAGAGTCATGGTTTGTTACAACAAAGAAAAATCACTCTGAAAATATTGACAATCCAACTTGTCTGAAATTTTGGGTCTCTGAATTCCTAAAGTAAAACACAGGAAACCTTGAAGATATTAAGCAAACTGAAGTTTAGATTACTAGTCTTAGAAATTAGAAGGTGGGGTGGGGTACGGGGGGTGTTAGAAGTGCTTAGAATTTTTTTCATCCTATGGGTTAACTGAAAGCAATTTATCATTTCAAAAGCGTAAATATCAAATAGCTAAGATTTTCTACTTTAAAAAGTACATAAAGATTTAGATCCTAAATGGCTTCTTATTTCCTTAGTGAGAACAGTGCTGAGAAGAACATTACGATACAGGCTTTACATTTTGCTTAAAGCACAGTCTTACCTGAGCTCTCTCCGAAGGATTTAATGAAATCCTGCCTTTTATAAAAAGAGATAAAAGTAAACTAACAGAGCTGATTTTAACTATGGAATAAAACAAATTCACCAAACTATGTAAAAATTAGATATTAATGTTTAGTAGAAAATAAGAGATAGAGAAAATATTATATTTATCAAATACTTTGTTAAGCTTTGTGTATTGCCAAGTGGTATACAATCATGAGAATTATAAATGTAATTTACCACATTTCACATGTGGACACGTGACATACTGTTCACGCTTGTGACAGTTTATATGCACCTCTAACATATTTTGGAAATAGAACAAGAGCCTAGAACCTATTCTGTCAACCACTGATTTGGAAGACAAATTTTCTGGAGCTGGTTCTCCTCAGCCATAGAATGGGGATGACTTTCATTTTATCTTGTGGATTATTCTGAGGATCACAATGACCTGTGAGGGCTTTGAAAATGTATAAAAGGGTTGTGCATTTTTATACCACCCTAAATAGTCACTTTCAAATACCTAAAAGTGACAACTGCCTCTGACAATAATTCATTCATGTTTTTCTTCAGCTATAAAGTACATGCTGCTGATGATAAAAAAAAGTTGCTAGGCATATTTAAATGAATAATTTTTTTCAAAAATTCAAGAAAGGGGAAACAATCATTAGCAAATAATCAATCAGCTGCTGGTACCCATAGCCTTTCAGTCCCTATACTTCACCCTCACAGGCACAGCTTTAGAAGATACCAGCTGATACATTGATTGTGGTAAACTTCCTCTTAGTAGACCTCACTACAGAAAAGTCCTTCTCCAGTCAGCTCTGGAGGCAGAGCACACTTCCTAAAATGGCAATGCCTGATGATGGCTCTCCTGTACTTGCCTACCATACCAGAGTCTAATCTCCATGCTGAGCTCCTGCATTAGGACGCCATGATTTCCTAACCTCTCTGCCTCAGCTGCTCTAGTCACTCCAGACCATCTAGGAATCTGTGCCCCACACTAAGGGAAAACACTGTTTCATTACTATCATTCCTCCAAACTCCCTTCCTTCCATAGTTCAAGCAATGGCCCAGCCATTCCCTTGGTTACCTCTCTGGAGGAGAATTCTTATCTTCAGATTTCTCCATGTTTCCCAGGATTATGTGTTCAAATGACATTTGTCTTCTGTGGTTGTGTAAATCCCTTAAAGACAAAATGCTTGCCACATTTTCTTCATGTTTTCATAGTGTATTGTCAGTGTTATCAATAAAGCGGTGTTAAATAAAACTTCTTGAACAAATAAACATCTCTGCTTACAGCTCATCTACAGAACCCTCCCTGACTATTTAGAAGGGAAGTAGTGAACCAAGTGTCTACCTTGTCTAGACATGGATGTTTTATTCCTCTTTGGCTTAATACTTACGATAACTGCTTCTACTTTACACCAGCTCCTCAAGTCCACTCTCTATGTGGCAGCCAGAGTGATCTCATTACAGAATAAATTAGAACATATCATTTCCCTGATTAAATTCCTCCAATTTATGAGTATATGTAGCTTTACACAGCGCTTAGAATTAAATTCAAACTCCTTTTCCTGGCCTTGGTGATTTCAGCCTACATGTGTCTCCAACCTCACCTTCTCACTTTCTCCCTATTGCTCACTACACCTCAGTCTTGGTGGTCTCCTTTAGAGTCCTGGAATATGCAATTAATTTTCAAATGAGGGCATTTCACTGACCATTCTCTCAGCCTGAAACTCTCTGCTTCCAAATCTCCTTCACTCTGCTAGCTTAGCTACACCAACACTTTCTCTAAAACTCTTTAAGCATGCACTCCAAAATACCTGCTCTCTGTCACATCATTCATTTTATATTCTTAATAGCTATTATAATTATGTGATATATTCTGATTTATGGGTTTGTCTCTCACCCTGTATAATGTAAAGTTCCATGAGGTAAGAAACTTCATCTCTTTAATGTCCTACAATATTCCCAGTGCTTAAAACAGAGTCTGGCATACAATAGGTATCCAGTACATGGTTAATTGGATAAATAAATGAATGAATCTGGCTTTTGTTTTCATACTCCAGCCAGTTACTTATTTTTTTTTTATAATTTCACTCTCAAAATATCTCTAGTTTTATATGCTTATAAAATAAACCTATTGAAATAACCCTATTGAAATCACGGCTTAATCATCTTTGAATCGACTCAGTCTAGCATGTATCAGGCAGATAGGTGCTAAATATTTATAGAATTACATCGTTATGGAATTAGCACATGTAATCAGTTATCCTCATAGATGTTCAGAAGTTATATGTATATACATACCCACATGAGCACTCAAAATTAAAAATATGTTTTGCTACTGAACTTCTTTATTCAATTAGTCTTATGATTAGGAAAAGATACATTCTGAATTCTAATCTTAAAAGGAGGAGCTAGGTTCTTAGGTTGGCCCATAAGAATGTACTTAGCCTATCTACTTCTGGCCTATAAAACAACCTGAAAATGCTTTAGACAGTTCTCATCAACACTGATCTAAGCACTTCTTAACAAGAAAATACACATGGCAGTTTTCTTTATATAATATACCCTTTCCTTCTTCTTTGGGTTCATGTCCAAGTACATGTCTAATCCAGGGGTGAAAGTCTCCCTGGCAATGTGGGAGATGACTCCCAGGGATGAATCTTGCCCTGGCACTGTGGGATCAACAATTCCATCCTGACCAAAAGGGGGAAAAGAAGTGTAACTCATACAGTATCAGTGGCAGAGAGAGTTCAAATCGAGTCAAGAGGCTACTTTGGAGGTTGCTCTTACGCAAGCTTCAGTTAGACATTGCTACCTATCATAACTTGCCAAACCCAACCAGGACCATTCTAGCCAATCCTAAAGAACACCTAGGGCAGTATATAAGATTCCACAAGGGTTCCATGCACTAGAGTAACTCTCCAGAAACTTACAACCTCCAGATGGGTCCCTGGTCTAGATAAGTCCTGAAACCTAGAGGGTCCTGCCTCTCTAGAACATCAGATAGTCCTTTCTCCCTACTCCATATTAGTGACAGACCCTTCATATTGGAAGGGTCATTTAGAATGACCATAGCCGAAACACCCCTAAGGAGAGGGATGGAAATATCAAAGGTGATGGTGGAGTTATACAGTGAAGATAGGATTTAACAAATGAACATGAATGCTGAACCATTAAATTAATATCTCTTTTAGTCTCCAGTATCTTAGAGTAGCTAGAAGTAAAAACTTAAAATTATGGAATTGTAACCCATGTCAAACTCTGAAATATGTTCTACAACTAATTGTAGTGCTGTGCTTTGAAATTTATTGCTTTTTCGTATATAAGTTCTTTTTCACTAAAAAAAAAAAGAAGGGAAAAAACATTGATTGTGATGATAAAAAATATTTAAGTCTTCTAGCCTCCTGTATTCTGGAGCAGCTAGAAAGAAAAATCTGAGAGGATCATGTGGTAGCCTATGACAAACTCTGGGATCTGTCCTGTAACTACTTGTTGAAGAGTAATTTGAAAACTATTACTTTTTTATTTCTTTGCTTTCTATATATGTCATACTAGACAATAAAAAAGTTTAAAAAAATTATTGTCTGAATACCTATCTCTCATGAATCAATTCAATTTTTTTCAATTACTACACACATTGTTCTTTCTTTGATCTAAGTTTTGGCTGTGGTTTTGTGATCTTATTTGCTAATGTTTTGAAAAAGCAGCTATTCTCAGTGTTTATTTTTCCTTCATTATCATGAAATTCGTGTGACTTGGTCACTTTGTCCCAAGGCTCGTATCATTTTTCACATTACTGATTAGTTGTATATCTTAATTCCTGAATTAATTCCTAAAACTGCATCTTCTATTTTCTGAACAATAAAATTATCAAAGAGGCAAATGAAATTATTTTTTAAAACATTCTTGTAGAAAATTGAAACTTAAAAACAACTGTCTGAATAAGTGAGGTCCAATATTCAAAATTCCCTCTGCCTCTCCTCCTGGAATCTAATGGTTCAGGGAACCCTCAATAATACCCCAGACTATGGGAAATAGTTGAGTTTGTGTGTCAGTTCTAGTAAAGAACCTTTGATTCTATGGAATAAAGACTCATCAGATGAGCTCAAGAAAGAAGGCTCTGGAAGGCTATACTCTCAGTATATTCAGAACTTTGAACCAAAGGGAGATCTTGGTTCAAATACTATTCCTATCAATTATAAATTGTGCAAAAATGAACAGCTCCTCTTTGTAATAGAATATAATCTCTAGAAACTTTATGAAAACATACTTATTATGGTTTTTAAGTGCTGAATAATTTCAACTTTGTAGATTAGGACATTTTAGCAGTATACAAAAATTATGTCTATAAAATATCACCATTTTTAACCTCAAAACAAGTCCTCAAGAGAGGACACGATTTTTAGAGTCATATTCTAGACTATTAGAGGATCCTATAAATCTACTAGAGAACCCCAGATAATACTTTGAGAAATCCTTTCTTTCAAAGAGTAATAAAACATAATGGCTAAGACTATAGACTCCAAGTCAGACAAACCTGAATGTAAGTTCATGCTCTAGCAAAAATGGTCTACATGCATTTCGGCAAAGAATTTAAACTTCTTAAACTAGTTTGTTCACTCATAAAATTAGAATAACAGAGTCCACCTCTGGATTTATTATGAGGAAAAATTAAGATGATATCTGTTATTTCACACAGTGCCTATTGTACAATATTAGTTTTCACTTCCATTACACTCACGTTTCAACAGAAGTCCCAACTACTGGAGACCCATAATCTATCCAATAACCACATTTCTGACTCTCTGTCTGCATGCCTGTTCCTCATTCTGAATAACCATTACCTCTTAAATTGATACATATTCAATAGCATAGGTAACATCCATAATTTGCTTTATGAAACATCTAAAACAATTTGATACAAATTTTTATATGATGCTACCAAGATGGGAGATGGCTGCAAAAGTACCTGATCTATGATTAACCTCATGCTTCTTCTGGATCCAATATCTTTTGAAGTCCACAAAATTCACTAGAGTTCAAGTCATCAAGTTGTTAAAGAAAACAAATCCCTTAAACAAACTGGTAAAACTTGCCCAATAAGAAAGCTATTTCCTTGCAGAGCATACTTATCTCTCCCTGGACTGTCTGAGGCTCTCTTATCGAGCTTAAATATATACCTGTTAAATCATTATGAATATGTAGTATTCAAATTCTATTTTTCTAAATTTCAGGCACATAATAAATGTTCAAAAAGCATACCTAGAGCTAACACCTCCTGTCTATTATACCTAAGACTGGTCATTTCATACTAAGTTTGAGCATAAAAAGTAGAAGGATATTTCTAAACTGCAGAAGAACATGAACACATTTCCAAAAGGATTAGAAATTTTAACAGCTTTAAGAGTTTGAATTATGAATATTAGCCTTGACTCAGTCTTTCTATCTAAGAAATAAGATGATTAAGCAGGATTACACTGATTCAATGATAAGTGTTTTCAAATCTTAAAAAGCAGAAAACAGATTGAGTCCAAAGTGTTGGTTGAGCTACTATAGAAAAAGAAATAATTAAAAAGAAGTCACTGACTGAAGCCCATAGGGACCAGACCCCAGGTAATCAAGTATATTGTATCAGAACTTCATTCCTTCTCACTGCTGAATAGTATTCCATTGTATGTATATGCCATATTTTGTTGATCCATCCATCTGTTGATACTTGAGTTGCACCCATCTTTTGGCAATTGGGAATAATGTCACTATGAATATTAGTGTGCAAATATCTGTTTGAGTCCCTGCTTTCAATTGTTTTGATTGTATTCCTAGAAGTGGTATTTATGGGTTATATGGTAAGTCTGTACATAACTTTCTAAGGAATCACTAAACTGTTTTCCACAGTGGCTGCACCATTTTGCATTCACACTAACAGTGATTGAGTATTCCTATTTCTCTGCATGTCTCCAATACTTGTAACTTTCCATTTTTTTAAATAGCCATTTTAGTGGGGTGTGAAATGATTTCTTGTTGTGTTTTGATTTGCATTTTCCTAATGGCTAATGATGTTAAGCATTCTTCCATTTGTTTATTGGTCATTTGTTAATCTTTTTTGGAGAATGTCTATGCAGGTCATCTGCCCATTTTTTAAATTGAGCTGGGGTTTTTTGTTGTTATTGATTTGTAGAATTTCTTTATATATTCTGCTTTTAAACCTTCATCAGATATATGATTTATAAATATTTTACCCCATTCTGTGGGTTGTCTTTTTACTTTCATGATGAATTCTTTTGATGTACAAAAGTTTTTCATTTTGATGAAGTCCTACTTACCTATTTTTCTTTTGTTGCTCATGTTTTAGGTAAAGTCTAAGAAACTATTGCCTAACAAAAGATCCTAAAGATGATCCTCTATGTTTTCTTCTAGAAGTTATTATTTTGGTCCCTTTATTTAGGGCTTTGATCAATTTTGAGTTAAATTTTGTATGTGGCATGAGGTAGGGGTCCACCTTCATTTTTTTTTTGCACATGGATATCCAGTTTCCCAGCACCATTTGTTGAAGAATCTAATTTTTCCTCATTGAGCAGACTTGGCACCCTTGTCAAATATCAATTGGCCATATATGTGGGGTGTTATTTCTAAACTCTATTCAATTCAATTCCTTTGGTCTGTATATCTGTCCTTGTGCCAGTACCATGCTGTTTTGTTTACTACTGCTTTGTAATAAGTTTTCAAATTGGGAGTGTGAGTCCAAGTTTTTGTTTTTTTCAATTTCTACTATTTGGGGTTTGACTATTTTTTTTTGGGGGGGGGGAGTACCTAATCCAGGAATTGAACCCGGGGCTGCCACATGGAAGGCAGGCATTCTAACCACTGAACTACCTGTGTACCCTGACTATTTTTGTTATTTGTCTGCTTACAATTTTCAAACACCATTTCTTCCTCCTCCTCTTTTGTCCAATATCTTGGCAGTGACAGGAAGTTCAAACAGCAAAAGCCCTAGCCCTTGCAGAGATCACTTTTCCCAAACCCACCACCTAACCACAATAAAACCCCAAACCACTCTCCTTTCTTTGTTCCCTCACACCATTTTTGGACCTGTTTGGCAAACCTGCCCTGCTCTCCTTATGTGAGTAATACATCTTTTCATACCCTCTTGGTGTGAGAATGGAGTAATCAGTCTTGACATCCAAACCAAATTTGAGGTTTGTGAGGAAGGTCCACCCAGCTTCTATGTGATGATTATAACAATAAACTAGGGTCATAACTGTCCTTTTGTCGCCCACCCCCCCTTCTTTTTTGACAAAACTAAGTGGTTTAATAAGTAATTTAGGGGACTCTTTAATACAGTGGTCTCTCTTTGGAGTAAAAAATCTCTTTTTGAGAACGTTTTTAGCATTTTCCAAGAACCACTTTACATTTTCCTGTGGTTATTTTTTTCTTATAGACACAATACTCATTGCCTTGGTGAAAAATAATAATAATAGCGATTATTATTAATGGTAACATTATCCATGTGGCTATGTTCTTCCAAGTATTTTTCTATGTTTGCGTTAATAAGTAGAACAAAACCATTTTTTTTAAAAAAGCAGCCTACATTAAAATATATTTTTATTTTGAAGACTTTTGGTTGGGCCTGTAAATTGATACTGTCCTTCTGACAGTTAATTTGTCAAAACATATAAAAACCCTTTAAAATGTGCATATTTTGGAACCAGCATTTGCATTTATAGAATTATATCCTTTGGAAAAATCATTCTTGTATTTAACTAGCCAATAGCTTGTAGTAATTTGGGGCATAGACTTTGGGCTCATACAGTACAATAGTTAAATCCCACACTCACTAGCAGCAATACCTTAGTCAAGTGATAAAAAAGGTCTAAGCCTCAGTAATTTCTTTCCTAAAATGGGGACAATTCCATTACCTACCTCTTGGGACTATTAGGAAGGTTAAATTAAATGATTCAAATAAAACACAAAGTTTGAAATTTAATAAGTGCTCAGTAAGCATTATTTTCAGTAGATATATCAATATTAATTTCAAAATTGTTTAGAATCATGAACAATTAGAAATTGTCTTAAACATCCTACAATAAAGAAATTGATTAAATAAATTACATTATGCATATAATTACAGAAATTTAGAAAATGTTGTATAAAACATTTTATGTTCAATATAGCATTTAAAAATAACACAAAGTGCATAATTCTCCTTGTTTTAAAATAAAACGTCTAAATAAAATGAGTTTTGTGTTGAACAGTTAAGGGTAGTTATTTTCTTTAGTGCAATTATACAAGATTATTTATTCTTGTTTTCTATATTCAAAAATTTTTATAAGAAATATTTATTTTCATAATCAAGAAAATTTTAAAGTTACAAAATTAAAGAAACTAAAAAAATGTATTTGCTTGAATTCAATCTTGCCATCTTTTTTTTTTAATTACTTCATAAGCTTTTGGTACAGGTAGTACAAAAATTACCTTAAGTCTAAGTCAAGTCTTAAAATAATTTAGAATTTCTCAATTAGTAAAACTCAAATTCTCTGTGTTTATGAAGAATCGCTCTCTGAATTCTATGTGGCACTCCTATCAGTGATTCCACAGTTAACGAAACAGGTGCAATAATAATGAATGCAAGGTAAAAAGCCTCCCATGCAGAAATAAAAGTGTTTTGACATCATAAAGTGGATTGGCTGTGTGAAATTACATAGCTATGCAGATTTCAATTCTATTTAAGACATAGAAACACTGTCTTGTCTGCTAACTGCAACAATATAATAGAATCCCAGAGAATAAAGCAAGACGCTTTTGTTATTTCTGAGATAGAGAATAGTAGCAAAAAATATAGATGAAAACTTGTCCCAAAACCTTAGCCAGAATTACTACATATAACAGCTTACGGAAAATGCATACTGGATTTATAAGGGCAGTTTAAACACAAATCTAGAATTCTGTAAACAAAGAGAATATTCACTAAATGGAAATCAAGTATTCTCTATTCAGAACATGTCCTTATAATCACCTGCCATAAACAGTCACATGTTGGAGTCTGAATTCATTCTCACCCACCGTCAAATAAAGCAGAGAAGAAATCAATAGCTGAAAGCATTCTGTAGAGAAATTCCATACATATAGATATTTCTGGTATACTGCATATAGATATGTATGGAAATAACAGATTTGGGAAGTGTTTTCACAACAGCACCTATTCTGGATTATGATGCAGTTGCTCTTTCTTATTTATCATGCAATCTTCCAAGTGAACCATTAAAAATTTTTAAATTATAAAAGCAAAACAAGTCCAACTGGCAAAGTTTGGCATAACACAGGCTATCAAAAAAATGCTCAGTTACAAATTCACATAGATTCATTCATTTTTATTCTCATACTCTTCCCACCCCCTTTCACCTCTTTTCACCATTGTGTTGGTTTGGAATTGTTATGTGCCCCAGGCAAGGCATGCCCTTTTAATCATAATCCAATCTTGTGAGGGCAGACCCATTATAGGATGGGATCTTTCAATTAGATTGTTTCCATGGAGATGTGACCCACCCAATTGTTTGTGGGACCTTTTGATTAGATTATTTCCATGGAGTTGTGGCCCTGCACATTCATGGTGGGTCTTAATCAGTTTATTGCAATCCTTAAAAGAGCTCACAGAGAAAGAGCTCACAGAGAAAGAGCTCACAAAGAGCTCAGAGGCAATGCAGAGAGTAGACGCCTAGACACAGATGTTTGGAGATGCAGAAGGACAGCCCTGGTAGAAGCTGGAAGGACACACAGGAGCTGAGAGGGCCATTCTGAAACCAACCCAGAAGGGCCAGCAGATGTCACGCGTGCCTTCCCATGTCACAGAGGAACCTGGCTGCTGCCTTTCCTCCAAGGAGGCATCCTCTTGTTGGTGCCTTGATTTGGACATGTTCAACAGGCCTTAGAATTGCACCTTATTAAAGTGTTGTACCTTAATAAATCCCCTTTATAAAAGGCAACCTATTTCTGGTACATTGCATTCTGACAGCTTTAGCAAACCCAAACAACCATGTATGTCAGTAATGAATGCTATGACAACAGAATATAAATGAATTTCTAGTTCAGTTCTCTAAACAAAAGGCAAAGATTCTACCACTCTACCTCCTCTAGAATTTGTACAGGTTCATACAATGTGGCTTAAGCATTTTCCATTCCTAAGATAGAGAAAATTGATTAAGAGCTGAAAATCTGCCTTGAAGCATACTCAGTCTAAAAGGGTACTACATCAAGCAAGCGCCGGACTCATGAGTTCCAAGTGAGATTAACAGAGCAGGGAGAGAGCAGGGAGAGAGATAGACGACCTAACTCACAATACATCCTCCGATACATAATTCAGAATTTTACAGGCTACACTATCAACTCATATCACATCTCTTTTTGTAAAAACAACTGGGTCTGATCAATGGCTTTGCAGGTCTAGCTATAGCGATCTCTCCTACTCTTAAAATAGCAGTTGTCTCTTTAGCTCTCTTGACAATCAACAGGGCAAAAAGTTGTGGTTTTTAGTGCTGGGAAGAATCGTTTAAATCACTTAGTCCAATATTACTTGGTGCAGCTCCCTATTCTGAAGATGACAAAGCTAAGAGGATAAATAACTTGTCCAAATCGACAGACTCAGCCAGTTACAGGAGGAACGAGAATAAAATATCCTACATGGTTTCATTTCTTTTTTTAAGTGTTCAGCATTCTTTATGAGGTATTAAACAAATCACACCAAAATGTCTTTTTGTTCATTAAAAAACAGCATTTTCAAATACAGGCAATTTTAATCAGATTGACACAGTAAGACCAAAACGATAAAATGGACATAGCTACCTTATTTTTAGCATCTGCCTTTAAATAGGCTGATGAACACCAATGAAACCCAGGTGAGACTTGCTCTGTTCCATGACAGTGAAGGGATTTCCCTAGTATTAAATATATTCATAAAGCCAGTTTATAAATCTAAATATAAAACAATCTCCTATAGGTTGTGACTTGGCATTCATCTTCTTTGTGAAAAGCTGAACATTACTAATTCAACCTAGCCTCAAGTTCAATTATATCTTTAGAAGGGGGAAATAGTGGTAGCCCTTGCCAAACCAGAATAACTCTCAAAATTCAAATAGCTTGATCATATTTATTTAACTATAAGCCAATCTTCTTTAACTCAGGATTGTCCAACAAAAATATCCTATTATCCATTCATGATCCAAATTCTACTGTATGGGGTCAAGTCAAATATGGTACATGTAAAAAGTCATGAGACATCTCTGTTTTATGATAAACAATGCAATGGGCAACTATAACGCATTATCTTTTTCAAGATGAGCTACTAGTCTGTCCTTTCCACCTTCTTCTTAAGCCAGAAAAGATCATTTTTTGTTCCAGGAATGTACTTCTTGAGATTCTCCAAATATTCTATCAGTGTCTCCTCTTCGGAAGTGATGCCTTTAATCTGATTTGCATCTGAGTGAGAGAATCAAGGGGCCTGGCCTGCCTTCACCCAAACAGATCATGCAGATTTGGCTCAGTCTTGTGCTTGCCTCCCTTTTCCATGGTGTGGCACCGGGTGCACTTCTGAACAAAAATCTTGCCCTTCTCAATATCACCCATTTTAAATTTGTTCTTTCTTTGCACACAACCTAAAGGTCCCCACTCCAAAGTGAGATGACCCACTTTCTCTCTCTCTTATATTGTTTTTGACATTTAGTTCTATGCCTCTTGTCTTAGCAACTGGATCCAAAGTTCTTTGAGGTTAGGCTGTAAAATAGAATTATTCATACCAAGTGAGATGGCATTATTAAAAAATCAAGCAGTTAACAAGTAATTCTCCTAAAGGAAGAATAATGAATGACTTTCCCTGATAGAGTTAAATAGTGTCTTGTCTATGCATCATATGACATATTCTAAATGAGCGGAATTAATATGGATAAAGCAAGAAATTCTAAATTTTAATGCAAAGCTTCACAGATTAAAAAAATCATTAAAACTACCAAATGTCATTTTTATCCTCAATTCAGGAAGATAGAAGAGGAAATGTTTCCTACACATGAGCAATTTGCAATGTTCCTCCCTTTACATAAATATATGGAAGCAGTTATCTAAATATATAATCTCCCTTCCCCCCCACCACACTCACATACAGGTAGGTATTAGGTTTTACCATTGTAAGAGATAAGAGGATTCAGGTACAGCTTGAGGGAACTGAGTATTTCTTGCCTGTAAGGAAAATCACCTATTATTACTAACATATGACTCAAAGATTGCATTCTAGTTGATAGTTTCCTCTATGCACAGGGATTCCAAATAAAAGAGCTTTCTGGGAGCAATCTGGAACATTGATTTGTGGTGAGAACATAATAAATAAGGAATCATCAGTTCTACAATTATTTTACTTCTAATTCCATGGTCAAAGGTTTTCCATTAAATGCAAAGAATAAAAGATTTCTGGAGCTCAGAGAATTCAGCATGGATGAATGTCCCAGAAAGAAAAGTTTATTCAAGTTAACCAGTTGGAATGATGGCCATCCATGATCTAAAACAGACATAACACAGAATGTGAATAAAAATTTGTTATTATTGGTATACATGTGGAGGAATCCAATTGATTTCATAATAATAGTTTCCTCTAAGGGGATGCCAAACTCAGGATTTGATTTTTAAAGGGGCAAAAGTTTGTCTCAAATGATTCTAACTTCTCCCAACAAAGAAATCGTACAAAAGTAATAAGTGGTGTACACATTTTACTTATGATTACTTCAACATTATTTTCTTCAAATCTCATAAGAATATTCTAGCATCTGCCCTAGAAATAAGCACTTATCCTGAAAACAGGAAAGGTTTGCTGATATTCCTGTGCAGAAACCTAAATCATTGGAGAAACCTAAATCACTGCCTTGGTGTATTGTCCTTAGTGACATCATCATGTCCACCCCACAACTCACTCTTTTTCCTGTCATCAAGTCAATAATCTAAGCCAGAAATCTGGGACTCATCCTAGCTAATACTTTATTTTCATACCAGCCCCCACCAAGTCTACATGCTGTTTATCAATTCTATATCTTAAACTCTTTTCTAATCAGCCTTCTGATCTATCTATATTACCACCACCAGTGTCCTAACCCAGACCCTCATTCTAACTTTTCAGGTTAATTGCAGTATCTCCATTGTCTTCTGTCAGCCAGATGACCATGGGCTCCTTCCTTTTACCAAAATGTTTTCCTGATTGGTTGTATTACACCTTTCTCAAAATCTTCCAGAGTATTAAAACATCTTATCCACAAATTAGAGTTTAGACTCCTCAGAAAGACATAAATTCCTTGATTCTTTGGCTCCTCCCTAAAACTAGAGTCTCATACCTTGTCATACTCCTAACCATCCTTTAAAATTAAGAATCTCTACAAAGAGCTTTCTCTGCCTGCTGTCTCTAACCCTCTAGAATCAGAGACAATCATCCTTACTTTTAAGTATCCATAGAAATCTATCATTAGTTGCAGTAGCTGTAACTAATTCACAACTCTGTCATCAAATCTGTCAAAATGCATGTTAATGACTGAGCACACATAATCTCTAAAACAGGAGTGGCAAATGAATTTTCTCATGGGTGCTAATTCCAATTAATATTTAGAGATTTTGTGGAATCACTGTTGAGGAAGAGTTATTGAGAAACTTACCTGAACTGCATCCAAGTTATATGGACTACTGAAGGAAGAAAGGGGAATGACATGGTATCTGTACCAGCTATTTGTCATAATTGCATTAGACTGTGAGACACTGAGGACAAGAAAATGAGATTTTATTTATGTATTCATTTATTTATTATACTGTATGGTGGGGGTCACATTTCATTCTCTTTCCATGTGAGTATCCCCTTATTGCAGCACCATTTATTCAATTTTTGTTTGATTGGTTTCTTTATGTGTTTGTTGGGCTTGTTTGTTTGGGAAGTGTGTGGCCCAGAATTGAACCCAGGTCTCCTGCATGGCAGGGGAGAATTCTACCACTGAACTACCCTTGCATCCCCAAAATTTTATTTTTTATCCTGCATACCTGGCACAGTGCCTGACACAGAAGTTTATCAAACAAATTGAAATCAAGAACCATTAACCATAACCTGTAATTCCACATACAGTAACCCATACTCACTATTTTCTGGTCCTTCAAAGGTAAATACATAGTACTTGAGTATAACATATGACATAGTTATAATTAAGAGAGATTATTGTCAATATGGACAGAATAGCAAAGGACCTGGTAGGAGTGAGACTTACTCCATTCCAAACACAGCTCTTATCCTAGTGGTTGTGTAAATTTTCTTTGGACAATTATTTGACCCTTTCAAAGCTTAATTTCTCCATCAGGAACATAGGGATAATGAAATCTACCTTGCAAGGCTACAATAGGGGTTAGAAATAAAAAGCACCATTACATAGTGGGCCCTTGTAAATTATAACTATCAGTATGTGCTACTTGGTTCATAGAAAATTTCCATGAGGAGAAAGCACTTTTCATAACACAGAGAGGTGATTTTAATCTCTTTTAAAAGGCATTTCTCTGCTTAGTTTATTCAGGTTGTTTTCTTAGAAACACAAAAACAGGGAATATCAATCATATTTATTATGTCTTTATTTTGCCATTGTCCTAGCCCTGAGTTCATATTACACAGCAGCCTCAAGGATAGTTATTATTATTATTTTTAAGGATCAGTGAATAATTGATAACAATGAAACACTTTGCCTACATAGAATATTTTTCATCTATGGATTTCAAAGGGTTAAGATTTTTGCTCTTCTTTTATATTTCTCATTCTGGCTTATATTTACCAATCCCAAAGGAATTATAAAAACAATCAGACTTTTCCAGAGTCATCTAAAGGATTCTTTGAGTTTATGTCATCAAGGATGTCCACCTCATGATGTTTCCACAGGTTGTAGCTGAACAATCTGTGGACATTCATATATGCACATCAAGGAATTTAGGCAATAAAAATGCTAAGGCTAGAGTGAAGAATTAATACTCAGCAGAAACAGTTCAATCTGGCATTTGTGATCTAGTCATTTATTGTCACCTATTAGGATCCAAATTTGATCCCCTTAGGTGTGGATGCTATTATCCTCCAATAAGAAAGTAAAGGCTTAAAATGATAAATTCACAAAGTCACACAGCATGTTATGAAAAAGGAGACGGTGTCAGTATTTGAACACTAATAGTAAAATTAACAATGAACATCTCTACCACCCCCACCATCAGGTGATGTCCAACATGTGTTTCCTACTCTCCAAGTCAGTTTTGACTCTTGAGCGGCAATGCGGAGGTAGGGACCCAGATTTCTCTGACTTGAAAGCTGAAGTTTCCCATAACATTGGGTTTCCTTTAAAAGTTGAGCAGTTTGAACAACCCAGGCCCATAACCAGTCAGGGCCCCCAGGACCCTTTCAGTTCCCACCACATACTGCCCAGCCACTTCAGGCTTGCTGATGCAATGCCATCATGGCTTCGTCCTTTCCACATGGATATTGAATGACCAATATGCCACAGCAGAGAAAACATGAGCAAACATTTTGCCAGTGGATTTAATTTATTCAAGTAAGTACAATGTCAGACAATCTACTGACATAGACAGTAGTTTATAATTAATGAAGTCATGGACCCAAAATTTGTATCACAATGGACAATAAACTTAAAATCATTGTCATCATGTAATCACTTCAGAACTAGTAGGAGATGAATCATAGCTTTACGAAAGTGTTGCCCTGTCTGGTCAATGGGTAAATGCAGTATTGTTATCTTTTTTTATTATGGCTATCATTAAGTGCTTAAAAAGTACTTCATTTGTTACTAGTTTCCTTCCCCATCTCCACTCCAATACCAAAACAAATCCTATGGCAGTCCTGCTTCCGTTTATCCCCATCTTAAAGATCAGAATGCAGCTCCAGTGCTGAATTGCACTTGCACACCGAATACTTCTTCCCTACTAAAAACAAAACAAAAAAAGAGTGGCTCTTCTAAATGACATAGAGATGACAACTGGAGGAAATTGACATTAAAAAGTTGCCATTTGGATTGACAAGTCACGGAAAGAGCATTTCTGCCCTATTAAAGATGACCTCAGAGCAAGAACTATTACCAGAGATAGTGCCTGGGAAATTATGTACTTATGAAATAATCAGTAGGAAGTTAAATAACTATGCTTCTAATAGAAGCAGCTGCTTTGTGATTCAGCAATCTGAGAATCAATGAGCCTTGTATGGAAATGTTCCATAAACAAGACCAAAAGTCTGAGATAAAAATGTAAACAAAATAATGCAATTTCCTTAAAATATTGACCACCTTGATCAGCTTCCAGTTCTTTCCACAGTTCTCTTGAAAGAGCTGAGATTATTCAACAGGGCTTCTTTTCACTGAGACACAAGAGAATTTCATTTCTTCTCTTTCACTTTCAAAAATCACCTAGTTCAAGATTAGACTTGTAGGGGAAGATTGAAACAGGATCACAAGCTAACTGTTTCCTTAAGTATGCAGAGTGTGTTTAGGACTCTAACAAAACCGCCACAAAGTATTTTCCTATTTCATAGCATGGCCTTACTGGAAGGATGAAAGTTAGGTTATTTGTTATAAGGATTTCAGACTTGTTAGTGGCAATGATAACATTTCCTCTGACTCAACACCTCAACACCTGAGATGTTCTGTTAGGGTCAAAATCATAACCATCTAAAATAAGAAAAAAAAAATATGACAGGCACACAGGAGTGACAACCACATTGTCAGTCAGCTATTTCTCAAATCACATCTCTCTTATTCTATTGCAAAAGTAAGTGTATAATTCTGCGTGGTGTGTGTGTATGCATGTGCATATCTATGTTTCAAGGAAGTGTTGGGGAGAAAGTGACTCAGATCATGAATTAAATGGTATCTTTTTGTTCCTTCTTAATTTCACAGAATATTCATTGCACCTAAAATTGAAGCCATACAGAAAGATATTTTGCCATCGCCATTATGCTGTACTATAGAAGTAGAGTAGACTAGCCAGCTCACAGGTCACCTTACCAGAATACTTCCGGCCAAGACCTTTATGTTGGCCTGCCATGGTGTCTTGTCATGCTGTTTACAAAGATTTGCATTTCACAGTGGTTTACCAGTATCATGCAGAATTATAAAATGTGTTGCCTTAATTCTCGATTAAAATTATGCATGATATTTTAAGTGAGTTGTATGACCAAATGTTACATTGCGTTGTTTCAAGTAGTTACCAAAAGCTGCCACTCATTGTCTTGGATCTGGTTCATACAGAACCAAGGATTTCAGGACAATGTAATTATAAGAAGGCCCACAAAAAAATCAGTATTCCTAGCACATTGGAAAAATGGGCAAACACTTCATTCATCCAAGCATCAATTTGAAGAACTGGGAGAAAGAGTACAAATGGAGGTCTATGCAACATATGTCTAAATATTTAAAACATATAAATCAAAATTAAATATTTAATTACAATGATTCATAATTCTAGTATTCACCATCCATAGAGCTGTCATACAGCACTGGTATAGAATTGAAGTATCATGGGCACGTTACATATAGAGTTGTGCGGTCCAATAGAGCTTTCTGCCAGGATGGGAATTTCTACATCTCACGTCATTCAGTACAATTGCCATTAGCCAGATGCGGTTATTTAGCACTTGAAATGTGGCTAGTGAACATGGGGAACTAGATATTAATTTCATTAGATTTTAATTAATTTTAATAGCTACCTGTAACTAGTGGCTACCATATTCCACATGAGCTCTAGACCTATGATATTATTCCTCAATTGCCCTGTGTGACATTTGCCAATACCTTGCCAATTCAAGAGGCCCTCTGGAAACAGGAATTGGAACAAGAAGATAAGCAAAAAAAATGGGTGTTTATTATTTCTCAGAAAGTTCCTTCATTATGCACAGGCTTTTGCATTCATGCTAACAGAGGAAGGATTTAATGGGTTAATGGATTTGACTTTTCTCTTACCTGAGTGCTTCTACTGTGTTCAATTGCTTCCCACCACTTGAAGCAGGGTCTCTCTGCAACATCAGTAACAGCCCCACCTACCCAAACTACATTCAGACTCTGTCACCTTTTATTTTAAGGACATAGGGCAAAAAATATTAAGAAGCTCTTCTTATGCCAACTGATGTAGGATTCAAAGCTACAGAGGTACCCCTGTGTCCTTCAATAAGTCTGTGTGTGTGTGTGATGATATACAGGGTTAGGATTAAGGTATGGGGCTCTAGATGGGGTATGTTTTTGCAGAAGTGTTACTGCAATGTTCTCATGCAAAAATGAATTGGAAATTTTGATTTAATAGTTACATGTTGTAAAAGTAAGCTTAAGACATTTCTACCAAGAACAAATGGAAAAAAATGAATCTTACAGACAAGTGTCAAAATAATCAAAATAAAAAGCAGCACAGAAACATCACTAATCCATACCCCCACAAATAATGACACACACCACAAATAACAATCTATCCATTATTATGGTTGATACTTTCTACATAAATAATTTTCTCTGGTTGTGAATGTACAAGCATAATTTGAATATCAAATAACATCTAAGAGTAAAGGGATACCAATAAAAGGAGAATGTGGAAATAAAATGGAATAAACCATGAATCAAATATTAAGAAGGTAAAAGAAATCACAGAATTAAAGCTTCCTCCTAAACCCTAGTATTGATCATTCACTAGACTTCAGTCTAGGGGCTGGCTGTACTGCATATAGGTGAACACTAACATACCAGCATGTGAGATAGTTTCCTTCAGCAGTTTCTCCAGATGTGAATGAAATGTGTTCTTCATATCCTTCTATTGTTCTCATGTGAATAATTCTCATAGTGTGTAGCAAGCTGAGACAGTTCAGCTCTGTTGCTGCCAGCTCCTTCAGCTGCCATAGTCCTGGCCCAGAATATTCCTGATCTATACCTAGAGAGCATGTATAGTGAGAGAGAAGCTGTCACTGTCCTTTGATTATGGCAGTTCACAATGCAATCTTCAGAGAGGGGAAGATCTTTGATGGAGCCCACAGAAGAAAGTTTCATCATGCTGACTTGTGGTCCCAAGGGGAGCTGTGCTCATATTTGGTCCTCCCAGGTTGACTCATCTTTCTCAGGCCAAGTAACAGCTCCCTAATAGGACTTACAACGCCCTTCATCATTAGGCCCCTGCTTCTCTCCTCTAGTTCATCTCTCTTCTAGCCATACAATTTATTATTTCATTTACTCAAGTATACAATTATTTCTCTCCCTCTCCCTCTCTCATTTCAATGCCTTTCACCTGTAATCATCCTTTGACCTGAAATTACTCCCATCTACTTCTGACTTCTATTTGCCTCTGTCTGAACCTCTACTTATCTTCCCAAGCTGGATTAGGTTTCCTGCTATATACTCTCACAGTACCAAATATTTTGTCCATAGGAGCAGTTATCTCCCACTAAGATAATTTCATGCTGATTTGCCTTATAATCCACTAGACTAGAAGTTCTATTATAACACAAACCATACCTGTCTTATTCATTATCATAAACTGACAACCAACACCACATGCAGACCATACTAATAGGTGCTAACCGTCATTACACACTTACCATGTGCCAGACAGTGCATTAAATTGTACTATTTCTCTGTTTTAGTTTGCTAGC
This sequence comes from Myrmecophaga tridactyla, assembly GCA_004026745.1. Lineage (NCBI taxonomy): Eukaryota > Metazoa > Chordata > Mammalia > Pilosa > Myrmecophagidae > Myrmecophaga > Myrmecophaga tridactyla. Next base: position 25,362 of record PVIY010033513.1, read on the forward strand.
TGCTGGAATGCAATACATCAGAGATGGATTGGCTTTTAATAAAAAGGGATTTATTTTGTTAGTTCTTCAGAGGAAAGGCAGCTAACTTCAACTGAGGTTCTTTCTTACATGGGAAGGCATAGGGTGATCTCTGCTGGCCTTCTCTCCAGGCCTCTGGGTTCCAACAACTTTCCCTGGGGTGGTTTCTTTCTTCATCTCCAATGACCTGGGCTGAGCTGCAAGTGCTGAGATGAGGTATGCTGAGCCGCTTAGGCTGTGCTACATTGAGCTCTCACATGTAAGCACCAGCCAATTAAACCAAACATCATTCATTATAGCAGGCACACCTCCTAGCCAACTGCACATGTAGGAGCAACAGATGAAGTTCATATACCATTGGCTCATGTCCACAGCAACAGAACTAGGCATCTTCACCTTGCCAAGTTGACACCTGAACCTAACTGCCACATGTCCACCCCTTGTCAACTTGGCAACAATATGTATCACCTTAAACAATATTAAAGTGGCACAAATTGTCTTCTGGCTGTGGACCTATAAATCTCAAAGCAAGTTACCTGGTGCCAATATGCAAAGGAGGGACAGTCACAGGATCCATAGGAAGAAGCTGGAAGGAAAACCTGCAGGGCAAAGTCCATTAGATTTCAAAGTCTGAGAGTTATTTATCTTTGGGGCTTTAGAAAGTGCCAGTCCCACCCTTTTGAAGGGCCTATGCAGAGGCCTGTCTCTCTCTGAACGCAACCTCAGATATTCGGGAGACCACCTTTTCCTTGGCTCCATACTCTCCAAGCATTGGGGCTGCACCCAGACTCTCTGCCATCTCCGGGGCACATACTCAACCCCTCCATGTGGCGGCAGCCAGACTCTCCCCAAACCCCAAGGAATGTGCTTGACCCTCTCCAAGGCCTGAGGCAGCATGACTCTTCCACTGCAATGAGGTGGAAGGCCCATCCTCTGCCTTTGGGACAAACTCACCCTCTCCACAGGCTTGGGTGGGTCCACTCTCCTGGCCCGAGGCTTCTTGACTTCAGACCTCAGCCTCCATGGCTTTGCCTCTGAAGTTATTTTTCCTCCAATGTGTCCCTTCTCTGTCCCCTTCAGTCTTGACTGGCAATGGTTCTCTTTATACAGGCCCCACAACATTCTCCTTGACCTTCTATGCAGTAGCCCTGGATCATGCCCATCAGACATAAGGAGTTTCCACAAACCCTTCTTGGATAACTCCATACTTCTTTATTCTCTGCCCAAATTACTCTGGGATATATTGGGGCATCACACTAACCTGGACAAACCAGCAAGAACACATGCCATATTCAAACTTCCATGTACTTATGGTGTTCAACTAAACTAACCATACAAGTTAAATTAGGTAATGAGTTACCCAACATATAAATTTTGCATCAAATAGACATCTCTCCCTTTGATCTTGCACAGAGGTTGAAGTTTGAAAATATGGGCATATAATCCTTTACCCAGTATTCTGATTTACCTTAGTCCTATCCAGATCAGCTTCATTCACATTTCTAGATGAAGTCTGACCACTTTTTTCAGCTTTTTTAACAGTTGCTGAATGGGTTAATGCTGACTTTCATAGCTTCAGTGCTCTAACTCTGAGTCTCAGGTGTCACATAAATTCCTGAAGTTTCAGGGAATGACCAGGTTATACACAAATAGCTTAATATCTCGGAATTTAGAAATATCGTTACATTTCTTAAATATATGTGACTGCTATAAGAGCTTAAAATCTAGGACCCTTTCAATTAGGCCCCAACCTGATAACCCTTGCTCTTGACTTCTGATCTTTGAGTTTATATATTATAGATAATCTATATAACTGAGGCATGATAATATTTGTCTTTTTTGTTTCTGACATTTTATTCAGCATACATTCCATAAGGTTCATTCACCTAGTTGCATGCCTCACAACTTCATTCTTTCTTGCAGCTGCACAGTAGTCTGTTGTACGTAAACACCACAGTTCCCCCTTTCATTCCTCAGTTGTTGTACCCTTGGACCACCTCCATCTATTGTGAATCCTAAACACTCTTGCCCTAAACACCAGTGTGCAAATGTCCATTCATGTCCCCACTCTCAGTTCCTCCAGTTATATACCTAGCAATGGGGTTGCACGATCATATGGCAACCTCACCGCTAGCCTCCTGTGTAACCCACGCTGCCCTCCAAGGAACCGCATCTCTCAGCTTCCCTATCAGCAGTGAATAGGCACATCACTTTCTCCACATTTTCTCTAACACTTGTTTCTCTCTGTTCATTTTGGGGAGGAGGGGAGAGGAGTGGCACAGGCTGGGAATCAAACCCAGGTCTCCTGCATGGCAGGTGAGAATTCTACCACTGAACTGTCCTTGCACTCCCTCTCTCTGTTCATTTTTATTCGCACATCATACAATCCAACCTAAGCAAACAGATATGTCTTTGCCACCATAATCTATATGAAGACATTTCTTTTTCTTCCGCAAATAATCCATACCCCTCCCCTATGCCTCCCACTGGTGGGCATTTAGTTTGGGCATAATGAATTGTTACATTCAGTGTAAGCATATTACAATGTTACTGTTGACCATAGACCCTAGATGGCATTGATTGCACCTCTTCCTATATACCATCC
>PVIY010033514.1:0-27979 GCA_004026745.1 Myrmecophaga tridactyla
CCCTCCCTTTCTTTATTCCCCCGACATCTCTCTGGGCCAGCTACAGTGTTGGATGAGATGGACACAGAAGCATCAGACTTTGTCACTGTCTTCAATGCTTCAACACCCGACTCCGCCGGTGTCAGCCCCTCCTTTCCCCTCTGTCCTGTCTTCTGGGCTAATCCTGGAGCGTCTCACACACCCACTTGCGACCACCAGCGGCCCTGTCTCCTTTAAGGAGATAACATCCCGGTCTGGGTTACAGTGTGTTCTCCCAAATTACTCCCAGTTTGGGGGGGAACAGGGGAGAGGAGTCCCCAGGTTCCCTCTTCTGCCCCTTCTTTCCAGTGGCCCTTGATGAAAGGACTGAATTATCACTAAATAGGTTATAACTTAGGGAAGTACACTCTAACCTCTAACAGCCTACTGTACTAAATTCATTAATGTTGGTTGCAGTTATGAATTATTATTACAGGGTCCTGGATATGCCCAGTTTGGTTTCAAGACCAAGTGATTAAGTTGTGTGACCCTCCACCTCATACTTCTAATTCCTTTCCCTAGGCACAGGGCTTTTGTCCCTCCATCCTCACCCTGGCTGGGGGGTGGGAGGTGCTGGGGAATAGGTAGTGGGCACCGAAACCCCCTGGGGTTTTTGTCTGTTTGCTTGTTTTGTTTTGTTTGGGCATCTGGCTTTCTGCAAGGGATGGTTTTCCTGGGCAGAGTTCTTGAGCTAGACCTTGGGGCTACAGAGGGAAGGATAATTTAGGCAGCAGACTCAGGCTGGCCAGAGCCGGGCAGGGGAAGCCAGCAGGCACAAGCATCCAGATCCACCTCCTACCCAGCCAGCCCAGTTCCAGAGGCACCAGTGAAGGGAGCTGACAGGAGCCTGCAGCTTAGGAGTGGCAGACTGGAGGCGAACGACAAGTCAACCGCCATCATTTGTCTCATTTTATTGCAGCCCATATAAATCTGGGCCTTTTATATTCAACTAGAGAAGTTGGATTTGAGCCAACGGTGGGTTGTAAGCAGTGATGTCAAAGCAATGGTAATGCAGGTGCTCCCCCTGCCACCGCTTCCTCACAAAAAAGGACACTATATTTAAATAGATTTAAATTGATAGTAAGTAAATTATGCCTGCACCATTGTATTAGTTAGACTAAGCTTATTTTCCAAGACAAAAAAACCCTCAAAATATCAGTGCTTTATTTGAGATGGACAGTGGCTTCAATAAGCCACCTGGAGGGAAGGCAGGCAGGGCTGGCACACATGGCGAGTGGACATCCAGGCTCAGTTTCTCTTATTGCTCCACCGAGTGTGGCCTCCATCCATGATCCAACATGGCGGCCTCCATGGTCCAGGCGGGAGGAAGAAAGAAGGGGTGAAGAAGAAGGGCACACCCCCTGGGAAGCTGCACATGCGTTCCCTGTTAGACCCCATTGTCCAGGTGACATGTAGCTGCAAGGGAGGAGGGAAGGACTACTTTCAGTTTGGGCAGGCTTGCATGCACTAGACAGCAGGAATTATACAGTGGAGAAAAAAGAGGACAGCCAATATGGGGGCCAACTGCTGGTCTCAGCCCCAACGATGAAAAGGCCAGGCCCAGGCCCCAGAATTACTCTCTATTTCCAGCAGAGTAAATGGGCCCTAAGCCCTCTGTCCTCATGGGGTGACTTTTTTTGATCATGATGACATTGAACTGTGTCCTCAGGCCCCTCTTAGATAGGTAGCCCTGCACTGTGGGCTTTACCCCCATGTGGCATTTACCCAGCAGGGGGCTTACACAGGGTCTGTGCACACAAGGACAGGTGCCTCAGGGTTCAAGGCTTCTGCAAAGCTTTGAGATAAAGTCCAAGAGAACATCTCCAATGGAAATGTGGAGGAGAGGGACCAAAAGGGGCCTGGCTTCCTGGAGGAAGAGGCAGCAGAGTCCAGGAGAGTGAGAGAGTAAAAAGGATGGGTATTTTAGATGAGAGGCAGCAAGAGTGAAACACCAGATGTATTTGGAGAACAGCAAGTAAACTACTCAGGGTGGCATAAAGCAGAGGATGGTGGGAGACAGAAACAGACAAAAGTAGGTAGTGAGGTGCTGGCTTCAGGAGCAAAATTTAGTGGGGCACCAAAAAACTCAGGAATCGGCATAAATGACATTTTGCACAGTATTTTGAAAAATCAAAATTAATGCGAAAAATATGATGAACTAAATGTCCAAATTTAAAATAAAGGCGGGATCCAACCCATGACCTTGCCTCCACTTGCTTCAAGTAAGGTGGCTGTTCTAGTTTGCTAGCTGCTGGAATGCAATATACCAGAAATGGAGTGGCTTTTTAAAAAGGGGAATTTAATAAGTTGCTAGTTTACAGTTCTAAGGCCGAGAAAATGTCCCAATTAAAACAAGTCTATAGAAATGTCCAATCAAAGGCATCCATCCAGGGAAAGATACCTTAGTTCAAGAAGGCCAATGACGTTCAGGGTTTCTCTCTCAAGTGAGAAGGCACATGGTGAACACAGTCAGGGCTTCTCTCTCGGCTGGAAGGGCACATGGCGAACACGGCGTCCTCTGCTAGCTTTGTCTCCTGGCTTCCAATTTCATGAAGCTCCCCAGGAGACATTTTCCTTCTTCATCTCCAAAGGCTGGTGGACTCTCTGCTTCATGGTGCTGCTCTGTCTGAATCTCCCATTCTCCAAAATGTTTCCTCTTTTATAGGACTCCAGTAAACCAGTCAAGACCCACCCAAATGGGTGAAGACATGTCATCACCTAATCCAGTTTAACAACCACTCTTGACTAAATCACATCATCCAGGGAGATGATCTGATTACAGTTTCAAACACACAGCATTGAATAGGGATTATTCTACCTTTATGAAATGGGATTTTGATTAACACATGGCTTTTCTGGGGGGCATACATCCTTTCAAACCAGCACAGTGGCATCAAAATTACACAAGGCTCAGCTAAGTCTGGGCCTCATTCTGTGGGCGAGCTAAGAAGATGGGCTTGGGCAGAACAAGAAATGCTCTGAGAAATTGAACATGATCATGTGCTCCTCCTTGATTTAAGTCCTTCATTGGCATCCTGTCTCCTTAAAGTCCAAGCCCCCACATTCCAGCTGCACCTCTCACCATTAGAGACGCACTGTGGCATGCTTCTCTCTGCAGCCCTTTCCCACCCTCATCCACACCAACCCTATCAAACCACACACAGTCCAGGCCTCCGAGCCTTTGCACCTGCTCTGCCCTCTGCCTGGGATGCCCTACCCTCCTTCCCAGCCCACTTCACCTGCTTGGTGAAACTCCAGTCCCTCTCTCCTCCTGCGGGCCCTCGATGCCCAAAACTCTCCCCATTGCAGCACCTGTCACCCCCCAGACTGTCACCTTCTCATTTATTCACCCACTGGCATCTCACCTCCTTTGATTCCAGAGCCTTGACCAGGACAGACACACATTAATAGTTGTTGAATTTTGGTGCCAGAAGGGACCCTGGAGAGCACTGAGGCCAGCTTCTCCCTCTACAGCTGGGATGGTAGGCCCAGATGACTAAGTAGGTGGCTCACAAGCATGCACCTAGCTAGAACCCGCTAAGAGGTTTGAACTCGGGGCTCCAATTCACCAGGTGGCACCTTCACTTGGGGTTTAAGGGAAGCCAGGCGGGCAGTGGCCCAGCATTCTCCAGGCAAGTTCCCCGTGCACCTCTGATCCTCTGGCATGTCAATCCCTCATTCTCTCCCACAGGCCCTGTACTGCAGCTGCTTTGTCCCTGTGTACTGCGGCCTCATCCCCCCAACCTACCGTGGCGTGGTGAGTCCTCCAACAGGGAGAGCTGGGACCCAGGGGACCTCGGGGAGAGCAAAGGGGTGGTCTCAGAAAGCAGGGCAAGGACCAAGATTCAGAGCATTGCTCATGTTTTTCAACTGAGAATTTCCAAAGTAGACAGATTGAAGTTGCCCCTCCCTGGCTAGGTCACGCTTCTCTCTGGCCCCTCCAACACATTGACTCTCGTCCCAGGCAGAGGGGCAGGCAGCCCTCCTGCTTTGATTTCTAGTTTTCTTCTCAGTCTGTGAGGAATTTACTTTCGGCTCAAGGGAAGTTCTCGTAGAAGCCCAGGTTGACAATGGTGATTTAAGGTGCCAGGGCAGGTCCCAAGGATGGCTGGGCAGGGGGTGGTGGAGAGGATGGCAGAGACCCCTCAGGATGGTCCTGCCCCCACCCCGCCATCCGCCCACCCCCTCTGACATAGTCCTGGGTCCCTAGCCCACCCCGCTGCTCTTTCGAAGTCCACACCTGCCCAGCCTCCCTCCAGGTCTTTTTTTGGGAAAAGTGAACCAGAGCTTCTCACCCATCTTTGCTCCTTCTGAACTGTGCCTGGACACAGAAGAATTTTTGCATCTTCCAAAGGTGTGAGAGGGTCTCGTGGCTCTTATCTTGATGATTGCTTGAGGCATCTCAGGTACAGATGTCAGAGTGAATGCAGCTTGCTGGTCCAGCCAGTTCTCTGGAATTAGTTCTGTCTTCCTACCACCCACCTCCACATCCCTTGGCCCCCAAATAACAATCACCCTCCACTCTGATGCTGCTGTAGACAATTTTACACTATCCAAAACTATTTATTCTTTTAGAATAATCATTTAAAAATTTAAATGCAATAAAAATCACCTGGAATTCACTCTTTACCTAACAAATCAATTGATCTCATTTTTCCAGGCTTCCTTTTATTCTCTGTTCCATGTAAACCCCACTTCTCCCAACCAGAGGCAGGGTTATTCCATTCCCGGGGGTCCCTGCCTCTGTTGTCCCTCATCACACACAGATACCCTGCAAGGGCTCACACCTTCATCCAACTGACAAAACTCTCACTTCCCAGCAGCCTGGAATTAAATTCTCTATGAAGGATTTATTGAGCCTGAGAAGTGAAGGCTCCAGAGGCTTGCCGCTTTTCCCCAGACTTGGCAGAGGGATTGGATTAGGGAATATGGATCCTGGAATGTAGGGACCCAGGACATTGAATGATGGGTCAGAAAGGACCTTCCAGGTCACCTGGGCTAGTCAGCCCACGCCTGAATGTGCATATGAATCACTCAGCAGCCCATAAAAATGCCAATCTGACCCAGCAGAACTGGGGTGGGGCCTGAGCGCCTCCATTCCTAATTGCCTTCAGGTGGTGCTGATGCTGATGGTCCCTGGACCTCACTGAGCAGAGAAGGTCTAACCCCACCACCACCCTTCTCATTTCATATAGAAAATGGGGCCCAGAGATTAGGATTCAAGCAGTGGATGGATCCCATGTTGCGTTTCAGCCATGTAATTCTCAGGCACCCCAGAGAGAGCCTGGGCGCATGCTGTCCTTCATTCATAAGTGAGGAAACAGAAGCCCTGAGAGGACAAGGGACTTGAGGCGGACCCACAGTGGCCAGTGGCGAGGCTGTGGTCAGGATGCTGTGGAGGGTGTCACAGATACCTGAAAAGGAGGGAGTTGGGACGAGCTGGGACCCACGGCAGTCTGGGGAGGGGAGTATTTCAGCACTGGCTCAGGCCTCCATGCACCCACCTTTCAATCGGCCGTGGACATGGGCTCCATTCCGCAGCCCACCCTCAGCCTCGAGTGGCTCCAGGAGCTGGCCTGGGTGGCTGTGAGAGAGGAGCATGGTCTCCTGACTTTTTCAGGTTGTCTGTGCCCCCTTCCCACAGAGGCCTGGGGGCCCCAATCTCAGCACCATTAAGATGGGGGAGGCAGTGAGGGGATGGAGCACTGGGCTGGGAGTCCAGAGGCCTGGGTCCACAGTCCACCGTGGCCTCACCGAGTATCCCTGTGTAGACCGCTTACCCACCCCCCTGTGCCTCGGTCTCAAGGCTTGTCCTGAAGGGTCCCACGGACCCTTTTCCTTAACTTGCACCCTGATAGGCTGAGGTCCTCTGACCTCAAATAAGCATTTCTCACTCTGGCCTGCTTCTCCAGAGGTACATCGATGGGGGCTTCACGGGCATGCAGCCCTGCTCCTTCTGGGCCGACTCCATCACCATCTCCACCTTCAGCAGTCAGCAGGACATCTGCCCCCGGGACTGCCCCGCCATCTTCCACGACTTCCGCATGTTCAACTTTTCCTTCCAGTTCTCCCTGGAGAACATCACCAGGATGACCCATGCACTGTTTCCCCCAGACCTGATGGTGAGAGGGAGGAGGGCCAGCTGGCTCGGGAGCGGGTGGCAGGGCCTGGGGCTGAGCTGGGGGAGTCAAGTTCCCCTAAAGTGACCTGCAAACTTCTTCCGGGACCTTGTGTCCTGGCCTTGCCACTAACTAACTATGTGACCTTGAGAAAGTCCCCAGTTGTCCCAACCTCAATTTTCTCCCCTGTAAAAGAAGATGAAGTCAGAACCACTGAAGGGAAAATTAAATGAATGAATGCTTCCACTGGGGTCAGCAAACTGCAGTCCACGGGCCTAATCCAGCCTATGGCTTGTTTTTGTACAAACTGTGAGCTGAGAATGGGCGTTTCGTTTTTAAAGCATTGTGAAAAAGAAAGACGAGTGTAATCTGCAACAGAAACTGTCTGTGGCCTGCAACGCATGAAGTAGTCACCATCTGGCCCTTTATAGAAAAGGCTTCAAGGGCAATATCTCATGTCATCTTCCAGCGCCCTGGCTGGTAGATCCTATTCTCCATCTTTATACAGATGGAGAAGTTGAGGCGGTGAGAGGTTATGTCCGTACAGCCAATAAATGACCACACTTGCATTGGAACCCACACTCCAAATTCTGCTCTTCCTTTGACCCAAAGATGCCTTCTCTTATTCCACTATAAATATCTCACCTCCCCCAGGGGTGACTGGTGAGCAGCTGTGAATGGTATCGCACATTAATACAACCTCACTATCAAAACATTATCAGCAGCTGCTCCCCAATTCTTCTTAATAGATAGAGAGGAATAAGACACTGGATGAGTAAGTTTCAAAAGCCCATCAAATACATCCAGGCTAATGAAAGCAGCTCCTTGGGTGAGGGTACCTCGGTCCTCTCTAGCACTGCAGCCTCATTTTCCTGCTCCCCCTTGCCCTAGATCCTGCATGATTACTATTACCGAGGGTACGACGATACAGTTATGTACTTGAGGCGGCTGAGTAAGTACGGGGCGCGGGGGCTCCAGGGAAGGGGAGAATTGGAGGTGGGCGGGGAGACCGGAAGTGGAAGGGCTGAGTAGATGAGCCCTCCCTCTAAATTTGTGGACTGGAGAATTGTCCTTCACCCAGGAGAGCTGGAAATGCATGCAGGGACCTGTCAGCCTGCATTGTCCAGGATAGGCCACGAGTGGCCAGAGATTAGGATCTCCGCAGAAATAGAGCTTTGGGCTTAACTGATGGGTCAGGATCTAGGACATCGGTGCAAATATTTTTATGAATTTTAAAACTACATTTAGGAAATCTCTAGCTCAGATCTGTTTGGAGAATTACTGTGTCATATCATTTCATCGTATTCCATAAAGTCATATGGTTAATGTAGAAATAGACGTGATGACTTTATATGTACAGAGAACTTTGGGTAACACATCAACCAGCAAATCAGAGGGAAGAGCCCTTGCCCTGTGTTTGGTTTGGAAAATGTGGTGCCCACATCTGCGTGGCCTTTATGTATTATCAGGGGTAAAGAAATTATCCCATTGAAATGGATTATACACTAACGCCACGAAGGCCATGGCAGACATCCTTGCTACAGGGAAAAAAGCATTTGCATATTTAGAATTCATTTGAAGCTAACTGGAGCATATTCCTAGAAAGAGGAATTGCTGGGTCAGAGGGTATTTACCTAAAGTTGTATTATAAGCCTTTTCCCGTGTTGTCACATGGTCTTCGCGTCATTTCCATAGTTGTATAATACTCCACCACAAAGAAAACTTTGCTTCATTGTTCCTTTCAGTTTCCACGTGTTCACTATTATAAGTACTGTTGGAGTGACCACTTTGTGCGTGTAATGAAAAATATATATTTTGGATGTGAGATAGAGGGGTTGAATGAGATTTTTTTTCCCTAGGATACGCACACCTTTTTTTCTCTAAAATTGCTTCCTGCTTTCCCAAGCTCCCCGTGTCCTATCTCTTCAATTTTATCCTGGGTCCTTTCTCCCAACAAGTGGAGGTAGAAGAGGTTGGAGGGAATGTGGGCTCGTGAGGCAAGTGGTCCAGGGCTGGGGTCCCCACCCCTCCAAGTGTGTGACCTCGGGAAAATCACTTCTCTTCTTTGAGTTTTGGTTTCCTGGACGGTAAAAAGGGTTTGGGTCCTGGTTCCTGACACCTACTAACTGTGATCTTGGGCAAGTGATTCAAATCAAGATAATGAAAAAGTGAACAATCCATCACTTCCAAAAGAGTCCTGTGCCCCTTTGCTGTCCCCCACCCCACCCTCCCCTCCCCACCACACCCCTACCCACACAAACCCTAATTTGCTCTGTCACTATAGATCTGTTCGTCTTTTCTAGCCTTTTGGATAAATGGAATCTTACAGTATGAACTCTTTTTTAACTTTTTTTGGGGTCTGGATTCTTTCGCTCGGCATAATAATTTTGAGATTCATCCATGTTATTACATGTATAAATTGTTGACTTTCCTTTACGTTGATTATATTCCAATCACATATTTGCATGATCGTTGAGTGGACTTTCCTTCTGACTATGGACAGCACCTCCCGGTCCTTTCAGGGACGTGGGCTCATTCGACACAAAAGGAAGAAAATGTGCAAATCAGCGAAAGTACAGCTTTTATTTTATACTTTAGGTTTTAGTCCAATAGTGTGTTATTTATTGGATTAAAATCCAAAATATAAAATAAATATCCAAAAGTCCACACTGATATATATACATTTGTACTATTATTTTTTGTTAAATATACCATAGATTAAAAAAAGCTAAAAATTTCAAAGTACATTTAACAAGTAGTTTTAGAACAAATTTCAAAGTATGGGATGGGTTACAGTTCCACCATTTCAGGTGTTTCCTTCATAAATACATTTAAATCTCCCATAAGAAAGAAGGCCAAATAATTTATGTAAACATCCTACCCTCATGAGGAATATTGGTCTGCGGTTTTCTTTTCTTGCCATGTCTATGTCTGGTTTTAGTATCAGAGTAATGCTGGCCTTGGAATGAGTTGGGACCATTTCAATTTTCTGGAAGATTTTATGTAGAATCGGTATTATTTCATCTTTGAAATTTGGTAAAATTTGCGAGTGAAGTCATTGGCACCTGCTGTTTTCTTTGAGTGGAGTTTTTTGTTTGTTCGTTTGTTCGTTTTTTAACTATAAAGCCAATTTCTTTAATAAATATAGAATATTCTGGGTATCAATTTCGTCTCAAGTGAGCTTTGGTAGTTTGTGTTTTTCAAGGACTTTGTCCATTTCATCTAATTTGTTGAATTTATTGGTAAATAGGCTGTTTGTGAAATTCCCTTATTATCTTTTTGGTATCTACAGAATCTTCAGTCATGACACCTCTCTCAATCCTAATAGTGCTAATTGGTACCTTCTCTGGTATCCTTGTTAGTCTGACTAGAGGGGATCAATTTTATTGATCTCAAAGAATCAGGTTTTTATTTCATTGACTTTCTATATAATTTTTCTATTTTCTATTTCATTGATTTCTCCTCTGATCTTCATTATTTCCTCTCTTCCAGCTTTCATTTCTTCTCTTTCTAGTTTCATAAAGTAGAAGCTGTGGTAATTAGTTTGAGACCATTTTTTTTTTCTAATTTCCCTTTTGAATTCTTCTTTGATCCCCAGGTTATTTAGAAGTGCGTGATATCATTTTCAAATATTTGAGGATTTTTCAGAGACCATTCTACTATTGATACATAATTTAATTCTTCTGTGGCAAGAGAACATATTTATATAACCTAATCCTTTAAAATTTATTGAGACTTGTGTGGTCCAGAATATGGTCTACCTTGGCAAGTGTTCCATGTGTGCTTGACACGTGTGTGTGTTCTGCTCTTGTTGGGTAGAGTGTGAAATAAATATCAATCAAGTTGGTAGATAGTGTTGTTCAAACAGTATATATCCTTGTATATTTATTGATTATTGAGAGAGAAAGGTATTGAAATCTCCAACTATAATTGTGGATCTATGTATTTCTTCTTTCAGTTCTGTCCATTTTTGCTTCTTTGACCCACTGGTCGTTGAAGACTGTTATTTAATCTCCATATATTTGTGAAAGTTCTCATTCTTTTGTGGTTATTGATTTCCAGCTTCATTCCGTTGTGATCAGAGAAAGTGCTTTGAATAATTTCAGTGTTTTTAAATTTATAAAGACCTGTTTTTTGCCCCACCATTTGATCTATTCTGGAGAACGTTCATTGAACACTAGAGATGAATGTATTTCATGATGTTTTGGGGTGCAAGGACCTATATATGTCTGTTAGTTCTTATTCACTTATCAGATTGTTTAAATTCTCTGTTTCCTTGTTGATCCTCTGTCTGGTTGTTAGATCTACAGAGGAGGGTGGTGTATTGAAGTATTCTACTATTATTGTTGAAATGTCTATTGTTCCCTTCAGTTTTGCCAGTATTTGTCTTATGTACTTTGGCACTCCTTGATTGGGAGTATAAACATTTATGATTGTTATTTCTTCTTGGTGAATTGTCCCTTTTATTAATATATAGTGTCCTTCATTGTCTTTTATGATGTCTTTAGATTTAACTTCTATTTTGCCTGATATTGATATAGCTACTCCTGCTTTCTTTTGGTTGCAGCTTGCATGGAACATCTTTTTCCATCTTTTCACTTTCAATCTATTTGTATCCTTGGGTCTAAGATGAGTCTCTTGCAAGCAGCATATAGCTGGATTATATATTTCATAATCCATTCTGCCAATCTGTATCTTTTTTTTTTTTTAATTTGCATATGGGCAGGAGGCACCAGGGATCGAACTCCAGACCTCCAGCACGGCAGGTCGGAGCTCTGCCTGCTGAGCCACGGCAGCCGCCCCCAATCTGTATCTTTTAATTGATAAGCTTAGTCCATTAACATTCAAAGTTATTAGTGTAAAGGCATTTCTTGAATCCACCATCTTATCCTTTGAATTTTATTTGTCACATCTATATATTCTTTTCCATCTTTCTCTTTTTATCCTTTAAGTTACCCTTACTGGTACTCTTCAATTCTGTGCTCTCCTCCAGATCTCCTTCTCCTGTCTTTTTTTTTCAGTGAACAGAACTCCCTTTAGTATTTCTTATAGGGCTGGTCTCTTGTTGACAAATTCTCTCAGCATTTTTTTGTCTGTGAAAATTTTAATCTCTTCTTCACTTTTGGAGGACAATTTGACTGGGTACAAAACTCTTGGCTGAAAGTCTTTTTTCTTCAGGATCTTAAATATATGATACCACTGCCTTCTCACCTCCATAGTGCCAGTTGAGTAGTCTGAACTCAGTCTTATGTGGTTTCCTTTGTATGTAGTAGATCATTTTTCTCTTGCTGCTTTCAGGATTCTCTGCTTCTCTTCAACATTTGACAGACTGATAATATGTGTCTTGGAGTAGGCCTACTTGGGGTTCATTGGGCTTTTTTGATTTGCATATTTATATCTTTATAAGGGTTGGGAAGTTTTCCCCATTATGTCCTCAGCTAATCTTCCTAGTCCTTTGCTCTTCTCTTAACCTTCGGGGATACTGATTATTCTTATATTTGTGCACTTTTTCTTGTCCATCATTTCCTGGAGGTCCAATTCATGTTTTTCTGTCTTTTTTGTCATTTGCTCTTTTGTGGGTTTGAAATCAGTTGTCCTGTCCTCTAGTTCGCTTATTCTTTCTTCTGCCTCTTCTAATCTGCTATGTGTGTCTCGTATATTTTTTATTTTGTCTATAGCATCTTTAATCTCTGTGATATCTGCTATTTTTCTATTTATGCTTTCAAGTTCTTCTTATGCTCTTCTAGTGTCTTCTTGATCTCCTATATGTCATCAGTACTCCCACTGATTTTATTGAGTAGAGTTATATGAACATCTTTGATTAGTTGTTCCAAAGTCTGTGTCTCCTCCAGTGTTTTAATTTGGTCATTAGGCAGGGCTATATCTGTCTGCCTCTTCATATGCTTTGTGATCTTCTGATACCTTCAAGGCATGTACATTTTCTTGATATGGTTATTTGGAAGTTGATTTCTTTCAGTAGTCTAAGGCTTTGTATTTGCAGGATGCATGTGGAGCAGGACACCGGGCATGGGGCAGGGCATAACAGTGCAGTGATGGGTTTCAGTACAGGTGTAGTCATGGGTTGGGGATGCTACGCTGGTGCCTGTGAGCATGGGGTGTGGTCACAGGGTTGTGGAAATGAAATGTGGGGGCCATGGGGGCAAGGCGCAGCTCGGGCAGGCCTTGGCACAGAGGAGCAGGTTGCGGTGTGGGGGACACAGATATAGGGCACAGTAGGAGGTGGATGGGGGCACTGTGAGGATGTGCAGGGGCTTATGCATGGGCAGGATGGGTGTATGACACATGCATGTCATGGATATCAGGTTGTAGGGTACAGGGTACAGAGGTGGGGTTGCAGGGAAGGCAGTATGTCCTTGAGCATGGGGAAGGAGTCCAGAGAGTTGGATGCAGATGCACATGATGCAGAGGTGGGGCACAGGTCATGGGTTTTGCAGAGTGTGGCTCAGGGGTGGGTGCACAGGTGTGGGGATGGGTGGGGCAGGGGTGCCCACTTGTGCAGGGCAGGGGCTATGTGTTAGAGATGTGCATGTGAGCACCTGCCAGGTGTAAGAATAGGGCACTTGTGCCTGGGGGTGAGGCAAGGGTGTGTATGTGCATAGTGCAGAGGTGGGGGTGGGATGCAGGGATTGAGAGGTTGGTGCACGGATGTGTGGGTGCCTGGTGGGCAGGATGTGGCTGTGCTCATGCGTGTGCGCATGTGGGTGTAGCACATTCAGGGAAAGCAGCTTGGCTTACTTCCTAGGCCCCATTTCCTTGTCCAGGCACTCCTGAGTGCTCCAGGCCTCTGTTTGGAAAGGGTTGCATTAAGTTGTTTGCACTGGCTGAATGGTCATCAGTTCTCTGCACCTCAATTCTTCAGCTTTTGCAATCAGGGCCTACCTATGTTATGTAGAAGACCCTCCCAGGTCACTTTCACCCAGAATTGCTGTCCTGGTCATTTGTCTGTTACTTTTCTAACTGTTCCTTAGAGTAGGGGTGAACTCAACCTGTCCTATTCCACCATCTTCCCAGAACCATTTTAGCTGTCTTTTGATTAGTGTTAGCATGGGATATCTTTTTGCATCCTTTTTTTCTTTTCTTTTTTTTTTTTTTTTTTTGCATGGGTAGGCACCAGGAATCAACCCTGATCTCTGGCGTGGCAGGCAAGAATGCTGCCTGCTGAGCCACTGTGGCTCACTTGCATCCTTTTAATGTTTAACTTGTTTGTTTCTTTATATTTAAAGCTTGTTTCTTTTAGATAGCTTATCTTTGGATCATTTTATTAAAAATGTTCCAATCTGACAATCTCTGCCTTTTAATTGGGGGTATTGTCAATCTGACAATCTCTGCCTTTTAATTGGGGGTATTTAGACTATTCACATTTAATGGTATCATTGAAATGGTTACATTTAAGTCTCTTATTTTGCCTTTTGTTTTCTGTTTGTGCCATCTGTTCTTTGTTCCCTTTTTCCTGTTCTTATGCCTTCTTTTGGATATATTTTATGACTCCATTTTCTGTCTTTTGTTGGCTAGTCATTTATGACTTTTTGTTCTATTATTTTTGTGCTTGCTTAAGGTTTTATAGTATTCATCTTTAACTTAACTCCATCTACCTTCTTATGATAGTATATCTCTTTGTATATTGGGTAAGAATCTTACAATAGTATGCTTCTATTTCTCCTCTCCAGGCCTTTATGCTATTATTGTCTTACATTTACTTTTAGGAAAAACCCTGTGTATAATTAAATGCATACTACCTTATTACTATTTTTGTTTTTAAAAGTCCATTATCTCTTTTACAAAGATGTAAATAATAAAAAAAAAATCATGTATTTAGCCATGTGGTTATTATTTCTAGTGTTCTTCATTGTTTTTTGTAGAACTATAGTTTCATCTACTATAATTTTCCTTCAGCCTGAATGACTTCCTTTCACATTTCATGAGATGCTGATCCACTGGAGATGAGTTCTTTCAGTTTTATATGTCTCAAAAAATTTTAATCTCATCTTCCTTTTTGCACATTTTGCTGGTCATTGAGTTCTGAGTTGATGGGTTTTCTTCAGTCCTTTAAAGATTTTTCTCCAATGTTTTCTTGCCTACATTGTTTCTAACAAGAAATCATCTGTCATTCTCATCTTTGTTCCTCTGCAGGTGCTGTGTCTTTTTTCTCTGATTGCTTTAAATTTTTTCTTTTTATCACTGATTTTGAGCAATTTGATTATGAGATGCTTTGGTGTAGTTTTCTTTGTGTTTCTCATGCTTAGAGTTTGTTGAACTTCTTGGATCTAATTTTCATCACATTTAAGAAAATTTGGCCATTATTCTTTAAATATTTTTTCTGTCTCCATTCTCCTCTCCTTCAGGGAATGACTTCTATGACTATATGAACTATATTAGACCAACTGATGTTGTCTGACAGCTCACTGATGTGCCAATAATTTCACAAATCTTTTCTCCTGCAATGTCTAATCTGCCATTAAACCCATCAAGTATATTTTAAATCTCAGACATTTTAGTTTTCATCTCTAGAAGTTGAATTTGGGTCTTTTATATATTCCATGTCTCTGCTTAACTATTTGAATTTATGAAATACAGTTATTTTATCTATTTTCCTGTACTTTTCTGCTAATTATGACATCTGTATTATGTCTGGGTCAGTTTTGACTGATTGAGTTTTCTCCCTTTTAGTGGTTGTATTTTCTTGCTTTTACGTTTGCTTGGGAATTTTTTAATTGCAC
Organism: Myrmecophaga tridactyla; assembly: GCA_004026745.1. Taxonomy (NCBI): domain Eukaryota; kingdom Metazoa; phylum Chordata; class Mammalia; order Pilosa; family Myrmecophagidae; genus Myrmecophaga; species Myrmecophaga tridactyla. The sequence goes on from PVIY010033514.1 coordinate 14,876, forward strand.
AGCAGTCATTATGAGTTTTAACTTCGTATTTTTGTATTTCCATAAATATTCTTAGGATTCAGTTAAGTTACTTGGAAATAGTATGATCTTTTTGGGTCTTGCTTTTAATATTTCTTAGGCTAAACCAATGTTCAGTTTTTATCAGGAAGAGCAGTGTTTAGTCTAATGTTCATTATTTCCCGTCAATAGGCAAGACCCAGTGTTCTCTAGAAATGACAAAATTTTCCAGTCTGTATGCCCTCTAGGCACTGTTCCCTCTAATCCTTTCAAATTCATTTTTTTCTCTGCCTTTGATCATTTCTTCACCCACATGAACTGATGAGTACTCTGCTGAATATTTGAGGTGGAACCTTTGAAAATCTCTGTTCATCACTTTCCTCTCCAGTACTTTCCCTGTGAACTCTAGGTGCTTTGATCGCCCTCTCAGCAGTTTCACCTCAACTCAGGGAGTCTGCTGGGCTCCACCTAGGTTCTCCTTCCCTGTGCCAAAGCCTGAAAACTCTCTCAAGGTTGTAAGCTCAGAACAATTGTAGGACTCACCTCATTTATTTCCCATCTCTCAAACATCAGTGTCCTTCATTGCCTAATATCCAATGTCTTGAAAGCCATTATTTCATGCATTTTATCTGTTTTATTGGATGTTTCCAGAGGGAGGTAAATCTGGTCCCTATTGCTTCATCTTGACTGACGCACAAGTCCATTTAAAGCTATAGAGCAGTAATAGAACTAATAGAGATGTAGGCTAAAGAGAGTGGTCTGAGAGCAAAGTACTGGCACAGAGAGAGGGGGAAAAAAAACCTCTAGAATAAACAAGCTCTCCAAATAGTCTTTATTTTTCCTTTCCTTTCCTCACATTAGTTACCCAGAAGTTTCCATCTTTAATAGAAATGCAGATCTCCTGATTATTTTTTTAACTTTTTAAATTGTATAATATAATATATATATGAAGCAAAGAAAAGTCACACCATAGGATGAATTTTCCCTCCATAAACTCATGATCACCAACCAATGGGCTCCCACACTCAGCTGCAGTATGCTACATATGTCTTGTCTATCTATTCTCTCCACTTCTGCAACTATCACCTTAATCCTTCTCCACTCTCCTAGCTCCCTGGCAGAGGACTTTGCTTCCTGCTTCTCAGAGAAAATTAAAGCCATCAAAGGGAAACTTGCTCAGCTTTGTGCTACTGCATATAGACTCACCACCTGCTGTTCCCCCTCCCTCCTGGCACATTAAAGGAAGTGTCCCTCCTCCTGCCTAAAGCCCACCTCACCACGTATGCTTCAGAGGCCTTCCCCGTCCTCTCAGGAGCAGCCTGGCAGGTTTCCCTGGATCCCCTTTTGCCTGTTGTGAGTCCCCACACAACATCCAGAACCAGTTCCCACCTCTCCTGCCTAAGAGCCGTTCGTGGTTTCCATGAAAACCAAGGATCCTCACCGTGGTCTTCAGGCCCCCGTGTGGTCTGGCCCTGCAGCCTCCTCAAACTTGTGTCCCACCGTAGTGCCCCCAGCCCTGCTGCCACCCCCCTGACCCCACAGGCCTCAACCTTCTCAAGCTCCCTCCAACCTTGTGGCCTTCATGGGTGCTGTGCCCTCTGCCTGGAATGCCCCTCCCACCTGGGAACTGCTCCCCCCTGAGATCTCAGCTCAGATGTCACCTCCTCAAGGAAGCCCTCTTGATTAAGTCCTCCCTGCTTCCTTCTCTCAGTACCACAATCCTCTCTTTCTAGCACTTGTCTTGCTTAACATTTTAGATTATCTGGGTGATCAATGCCTGCCTCCCCCACAAGACTCCAGGAGGCCAAGAACTATCACATCTGTTTTTATTCTCCTTCCCCTTCACCTCCAAGTGCCTCATATTCTGCCTGGCATGCATAGAAGTGCAATAAAAATCCATTAAATAGGTGAATTAATATGTAACAAATTAATTAATTCAAGTAAGTAAAGAAAAGCCATTGAAAAACACTAATCCTGCTTATGAAAATAATTTGGGAAAGCATATTTTGCAATTGCCAAGCAATGCCAGGCATAAGTAATGCCATCTGTGGCCCCACGTTGTTTTTCCTAGATGCTGCTTACCTTAATTCTCCCTCCAAGAGAGTGATCTTCCCCCGGGTAGAAGTATACTGCCAGATTGAACTTGCCCTTGACAAGGAGTGCTCTGAACACCACCAACCAAGCCTCCAAACAGAGCAGGCCAGTGTGGAAGACTCCGTACAACTTCACACACAGTGGGCTGCCAAAGGCGACGGAAGGGGAGGCCACGGTCCACCTGTGAACTCACCTGTGCAGACACCTGAATCCACATGTGAGTGGCCGGAGAAGTCACTTGCTTCACCACCTGTGTCTTCATTTGAGCAGCCACCTGCATCCCCTCTGGCCTCATCACCATCACCGTCTCCAAATGACCTGCCACCAGTATCACCTGTTGCACCTACATCTCTCCCAGCTGTCCACTTACCACCCAGGTCACCCCTGCCCATCACACACCCTGGGCCATCACCTGTGTCACCACAGCAGCAGGTACCGCCCAGACCCTCTCCCTCCCAGCCACCCCTATCACCCAGCCCCTCCCTGGGGCCATCAGCCATGGGGCCAGCTCTGACGTCACCCCAAAGTTCTCCTTCGGCCTCTTCTGCACAGCCACCTGGGCAGGGACTGGATTCCGAGCAGCACCCAGGTATGGGCCCTTCTGCCTTCTCACGGCAACTGTGTAACACACTATGGCTCATAACTGTTGCTTTAGAGGGGTGGCCTTGGGAAGTTGGCAGCTCTGCCTGTGGTGAGGGCTGTGCACTCTCAGGGGCAGTGTACTTGAGGCTTGTTCAGTCGGGCGAGTCTGAAAGTGTGGCCAGGTGCCAGCAGCAGCAGCAGCACGGGGAACTTGTGAGAAATGAAAATTCTCAGTCCCCACCTCAGCCCTCCAGAATCAGAAAGTCAAGGTGGGGCCCGGCCGTCTGTCTTTTTTGGGGGGTGGGGTGGGGGGCTGGGAATCACACATTTATAAGATATATTTATTATTTTTCTGAGCAAAGTGCAATGATTTTTAAATCTTAAACAAATAACTATGAAAAAAATATTCAAGAAAATAAAACAGAAATGAGAAATTCAACCATTAGTATCTTCTCATCTACTTATACGAAACTTAGAATTTTAATCTGGGGGGGAAAGTAACTTTGAAGTGTTACTAAAATGCTAATTGAAACATTTTACCAGAAATCTAGCACATGCATTTCAAGGTTCCATTATTAGGAATTTTGCTAAGACCTGTTTAATCATTAATAACACTACCTAAGAGGATAAGGAACATGTATCATTAGATGTGATGCTTGTCCTCTCCCCTCAGATTGAAGTCAGAATAAAGAGGACATCCTGCCAGGCTCTGAACCCCGTATTCCCAACACAAACCCTGGAAGCAAAGAATATGCCCTGTTGCATAACTTTGTTCCAGTTGAAATTTTTTAAAAAGCCCACATTTTCTTACCTATCTATAGGAAATGGTCAATCATTTGATAAAAATTCAAACTCTTCTGGGAATCCATTTTATGAATTTAGTTTACCAAACACATTTGCAAGAATTGACTACACAAAAAGTTCCTTTGAAATCTGGTCCATAAATTCACTTAACAGGTGAAAACCTGCAAGAAAAAGAGAAATTAGGGATCCTTAATCCTAACATGTTGTAACTACTAAAGGGATATACAGACATAAAAATATGGAATGCTTCACGAATTTCCATGACATCCTTGTGCAGAGGCCATGCTAATCTTCCCCGTATCATTCCAATTTGAGTGTATGTGCCACCCAAGCAAGCACCAGTCTGCCTTTTTTTTTCAAATACAGTTCTTTCTATTTTACAAAAATTCCATATCCCGTTTCCTGTCATCAAACACTAAAAGTTTCAATGAATGCACTTTTTAAAAAATTTTCTTTATTGTACAGTATAACATATATGCAAAGAAATAAAAAAGCAACAGTGTTCAAAGCACTCTTCAACACGTGGTTACAGGACAGATCCCAGAGTTTGTCATGGGCTACCACATGATCCTCTCATATTTTTCCTTCTAGCTGCTCCAGAATATAGGAGGCTAGAGGGCTTAAATACTTTTTTATCATCACAGTCGACTTTTTTTTCCTTCTTTTTTTTTTGTGAACAATAACATATATACAAAAAAGCTATAAATTTCCAAGCACAGCACTACAATTAGTTGTAGAACATATTTCAGAGTTTGACATGGGTTACAGTTTCACAATTTTAGATTTTTACATCTAGCTGCTCTAAGATACTGGAGACTAAAAGAGATATCAATTTAATTACTCAGCATTCATGTTCATTTGTTAAGTCCTATCTTCTATGATATAATTCCACCATCACCATTGATCTTTCCATGCCTCTCATTGGGGTTGTTTGGGCTATGGCAATTCTAAATTTTTAATATTGGAAGGGTCTGTCACTGATAAGGGGTAGGGAGATGGAACTATTTGATGTTCTGGTGAGGCTGGGCTAGGTGTCACCAGCCTGCCTTTTGCACAAGCCCTACGGATGGTTCTTTTGCACTTATGATTGAGAACACTGCTCTGCTAGATTTCTCTTGAATGCCTTCCTTGTGAAAGCTGCTCTGCAAGGTCAGTGCCACTCAAAGAGTGGTCCAGGGACCGATGCCAGTCCCCTAACAACTTGTTACTAGTTCACGACAAGATAAGAGCAGAGACTGAGTAAGCATTTAGAAGCATTTATAGAGTGGGCCACGGTGGCTCAGCAGGCAGAGTTCTCACCTGCCATGCTGGAGACCCGGGTTCAACTCCCAGTTCCGGCCCATGCAAAAAAAAAAGGTTAGAAGCACTTATAGCAATAAAATCTTGACATGAGATTCAAGAGCTTGTTTATCTTTCTACTGATTCATTTTTATTGTACTTCACAGAAGTACCAGTCCATTGTGGAAATTAGAAAAAAAAAAAAAAACTGGTCCTTCACTACAGATAGTTTGAGAAGGACCCTCTAGGAGCTGCAAAGAGGAGCAGTTCTTGATTCTGCACTCTCAGGAAATAGCTCCTCCAGTGGAAGAGGTGACATGGATGTCAACCTCAGGAATACACGAGAATTAATCAGTGCCAGATAGTTAACAAAACAGCATGTTGGTGGATATTCATAGAGGAGAAGATAACTTCTCTCTGGGCGTATAAGAAAGGTGTCTTGGAGGAGGTGAGAGGTGAGCTGAAATGGACAAGATATTGATGTCCATGGTTTAGGAGGTTGGATGGCATGAGTGGAAGAGGCGCTTCAAATTTTGTTTATTCTGGATACTCTCAGATGGAGAGTAGGAAAGATGATGTCAACAGGGAGAAATCCAGAAACCCTGTTGTTAGAGCCTATAATGAGCCTCAGCGTCTGTGGGACTTAGTACTTTCCTACTCTCCATCTGAGCCTCCAGAATAAACAAATCTGAGACAAAGAAGATATTGCTTAACCCTGTGGATGGGTCTGGCTGGGGGCACAGGGAGAGGGGACCAAGCAGTGGACTGAAACCAGGGGGTTGAGACTGCTCAGTCCCTCGGTTGACCTTCCCTTCCTTCGTACACCTAATAGCAGCACAGATTAGCAAGATTTCCCCATTTTGGGATCTGTCCCTATTCAGGCGTAACCTCCTTCTCTGGGAGAGTTTTATTTTCATTCAATTAATCATAATGAGACAAAACTCTCAGGATATTAAAAGTCAGAAAATCGGTCAACATGTTTCACTTATCCTTTAATTTTCTGTTGAATGCAGTACATTTATTTTATATTACCCATATTTTCCATCTAGCAGTGGAAATCTTCAGGTGCCTAGCCATCCCGGGCCCTGAGTGGCTGCTCCTCACTCGTGTCGGATGGACAGAGGGGACCTAGACCCTGGTAGTTCTCAACCAGGGATGATTTTGACCCCAAGAGACATTTGGCAATGTCTGGAGACATTTTGGTTGTTACACCTTTGGTGGTTCGGTGTGGATGCTCCTGCCATCTGGTGGGTGGAGGCAGCCAGGGATGCTGTTAAACATCCTTCAATGCACAGGACAGCTCCCATAGTAAAAAATTATCTAGCCTTTGATGTCAACAGGGAGAAGTCCAGAAACCCTGTTGTTAGAGCCTATAGTGAGCCTCAGCATCTGTGGGACTTAGGCAGGGCACAGCCTCCCCAGGGTTTGGTCTCATCAGTCATTTCAATTAGGGAGAGCTAGGGAGACCCAGCAGGCCCAAAGAAAGAACCTCAAGAAGGAGGATTTAAATATGCACTGTATTTTAAAATTTACATACATGACACAAATTCTTATTCATCTTCATATATTACATATTCCCATGCACATTAGAAGCAAATATCTTATTTAAGAACAATGATCATAAAGCCATTAATATTCTCTTTTCCAATAAAAATGTCTAATGCATAAATTACATAATGCAGGTGATGGAAGATTCAGGCTCCTGTGGGAAAATGTTCTGAAAACCTTCCCTAATATGACTGCCTTCTGTGAGGAATTGTTTATAAATATTTCATCGGGCCTCCAGCTGCTGCTGCCCAGGTCTCACTCAAACTCAACAACAAAATTCTGGTCTCACATATAAGAATTTGTGAACAAAAGAGTTCTTTACTGTCTTTAAGTGTTACTGGACAAAGGCTGTGGATTCTTTTGCCTGCTCTGCTCAATCACCAATTCCTGAGACACTGGGGTTTCAAAGAGAGAGAGAGTTTATTACTAGGTGCATAGTAGGAGAGCAGATGTCCTAGTGGCCCAAAATGTGTCCCCCTGAGCTGCAGTAATTCAGATAGTTTGTTAGAGAAAAGGTGGGCAGGGTTTAGGATAATGAGCACAGTGGCCCCAGATGATGTAACTAGAGGGGATCTGATTATTGAGCGTGTGCAGACTGATGACCCGCTTGGTCACAGAATGAACATAAGAAAATGGCAGAATGAGGTACAGCTGACTTGTAGGTAAAAGTCAAAACTACTGGGCGGCTGCCGTGACTCAGTGGGCAGGGCTCCGACCTGCTGTGGTGGAGGTCTGGAGTTCGATCCCTGGTGCCTCCTGCCCATATGCAAATTAAAAAAAAAAAAAGTCAAAACTACTGTGCATGTCAGGTGGGCCCATTTTGGTTAGACCCGGTCTCGGTTCTCAAGATAACTTTGGACTTGGGGTGGGTTAGTTCTGGGCTGTCCCAACACCCTTCATTAATAAACATTAGGAGCTCTCTTTAGTGATTACAAGACTCTAAATTTGAAAAACTGGGTAACTGGGTACAATTGAAGGTTAGTCGCAAGGTTTTTACAATCACATGGGCAGAAGATAAGAGCTATGCAATCATTATCAGAGATCAAGGCAGCTGGATTACACTTTAGCGATGTCAGGCATTTCCCTCTGTCTACTCCAATGTACCAGAACGCAAGAAGTATCTATATAATGATTCAGCAATCAAAGCCATCCCTTAAATCCTGATTTCTCAGTTACATAAGCACCGCTGCTTACTGAACATTGCTAAATGACTAACTGCTCCTTCCCCACCCATCTCACTCATATCTATGTTTTTACATTGGTTCTAGCACCCCTTGCCTCTTCAAATCCCAAAAGTACCACCCTTCTGCATAATGTGAAGGAGACCATCTGCGAGCCTTATGCCATGTAAGTTTCTCCTTAATTGGGGGCCAGTTCTTTCCTTTGGTCAGAGGTAGAGCAAGGATTCAGGGTTGGGGGCAGTGGTCCAGCTAAGTGACATTTTCCATCACTGGCTGCCCCTGGAACCCTGAGCTAATTGTCTAACTTATATGATTACAGTCTGCACCTGTACATTTCACAAACTACCACCTCCTCTTCTGTCTTCTTCAGTGTGGAAGATGTGTAGGAAATAAGCCTGTTCATGCTGACAGTGTCTTTCTCTTCAGTGGCCTCCTGTGCACACTGGGGGATGCATTTTCCTTGAGCTCAGCAGGAGAATGCACTCCGCCTCTGTTCCCCTTTCATGTGCTAATCTCTGGTGCCGCCTCAGTTCACCAGAGTAAACTGGCTTTCTACATCCTAGCCTTAGGTGGCCCCTGCATGGCATCAATTGCAGGGCTTTGTCAAAAGCCTTCCTTAATCCAAATTATTTCCTAATAGCATGATAAGAGACCTAATATTTCTCTGCTGTAGATTGTCCCCAGGAAATATTTTTTCATAATGCACAATTGATTGTTGGGATGCATAACATATACTCCGTTATTATGTATGCAGTAATTATGAGAGGTCCTGGGTATGTGTATGCTTTTAAAGTTCCCTGGGATTGCATTATCCAATTTTCTTTGCTGGCTGGATGCCAGTTGCGTTAGCCAATGGGAGGTTACCAAAAGGAGATCAGAGGGTAGAAAGGAAGAAAGTTGGTGTATTCCCCTCCCCACGCCATTCCCATCCCTTCCTGCCTTGGGTGGTTCCAGCAGTTTCTCTGAGGCCACAGCTGTAGATCTTGGGAGAACAGGGTCTGAAACCCTCTTACTTTTGATGTTCCCACTCCATAATATATCAAGCATATTAAACTATGCCTGCTTGCAACATCAAGTACAATTTTAACTATAAAACTTTTTGAACTTGCATAACTTGAATGATTTTGGTATTAGGCACAAATGCTGCCTTTTGTTTGCATGACTTACACTTTTACATTTATTTCAGAAAAGTTTGAGTCTCAGTTGACTAGTTGGCATGGTGCCAGTTCGATAAATGTTCATCAATTATCAAAAGATGTTTGCTGGGGTGCTGATGCTCTGCTTGGGCCGATGCACAGCATTGGGGCACCTACCTTCTGAGCAAGAGTGTGGCCCTGCTATTGGAGGACATGGGACAGGCCATTAAAGAGCCACCTCCTTCCTCTCTTTACCCAGGGAGAGCTCTGCTGAAGACTTCAACTGGGTGAACAAGGTATTCAAGAAGAGCAAGCAGAAGACAAGTGGCACCAGAAAAGGCTCCCCAAGACAGCCACGATCCATAAAAGCAAGCGGCAGAGTGCAGTGAGTGTGGCTAATGTTTCCCGAATTGTGCAGGAAATGGTCTGCAGAGGGGTTATAAGGAGGAGAGGGGAAGTCAGTATGGAGCTTGTGTTAGGGGCTTGGACTTTGGAGTCGGACATACCTGATGTAAAATCCCTGCCATATTCTTGCTCAGTGATCGTGGTTAGGACACTTGGCCTCTATGAGCTTCTGCTTCTTAATCTGTAAAATGGAGGTTATAGGGTGCACAGGTGATTCAGTGTTAGAATGCTCACCATCTATGTGTGAGACCTGGGTTCGATTCCCAGACCATACACCTAAAAAATAAATAAATAAATAAATAAAATTTTTAAAAATGGGGATTATACCACTTCATAAGGCTGTTGTAAGGGTAACAGGAGGTCACGTATGTAAATAGCTTAGCAAAGGGGGGAGTGTGCAATAGCACTCCATATTTATTGGAACTGTGGTTATATGATGCCCAGAGGTTAAGTACCTACCACTCAGCTTCTGAACAGAATTGCACTTAAAAACCAAACTAGCCAGGTGGATGCCTTGGTGATCCTCAGCAAGCAGAAGTCCAAACTATTGCTGACTTACAATTAAGAATCCTAATCAACACAGGCCTGCTTCTCCGGGTTTGTTGACTGGAATTGTGTCATTGATTTAACCAGTCAACATCTATAAAACACCTAAGAGTTAAACAGTCTCCTAGGCTCTGGGGACATCAAAGATGAATTAGACTCCCCAACTTTCAAGAGTTTACCCCAAATTGAACTTTGGATTAAAGTTCATGCTAAAATATACTAACTTGTCCAACTTTGAACACCTACTAAGCCAAACTTTTAATTTTTCACTGAATCATTACATTTGTTTCATAGGCACATCGCACATATATACATACTCAAAAATTCAACTGCAGTTATTTCATCTACATTATTTCACTGGTAGACACATGAGACATGTGTCAAATGGATGAGGGTCAGTTTCTGGATGAGCATGGGGGGTGTAGGACCCTAGAGATCATTGAGTCAGTTCAGCCTGGCACTATTGTCACTCTATTCCCTGGTCTCTAAGACTTCTCTGATCTTTGTGCATCTGTAACTTTGTCTTTAGGAGTTCAGAGTCAAATTCGTTCATGGGAGCTGAGGCAGGTCGGCCATGAGTGTGGGGACGTATCCCTGGAAATAAAAGCATCATCTGGGAAGCAGGCCCAGACTTGGGTCCCTTGATTCCAAGGCCAGAACTCTTCCCACTGCATCACAGCATTCAGGACTACACAGTCCATCCAGGACAACCTTGGTCCATGAAACTTCCAGGAATGAAGGAGCTTTGTAAAGAAGGAAGCTGTGAGAAAAACAAATAAAGCAACATTCATAAAGTGTGGGAAACGCTGTTGTCAGCGGGTTACACATCCTACATTATGCAGGTGGTTTCCTGCAGCTTTCCTTTATAGAACAGATTGTGAGACTGCCAGGAGGCAATTTACCAATCAATGGTCGTAAGTAATTCCATCCAAATTCACTGCTTTGAGCTTCCTTCAAAGGTCAGGGAAAGGAACAGAAAAGAGAAGCTCAAAAATGTTAGAGATAGAAAAGAGGGAGTGATCCAGGAAGAGGAGAATTCCTCTAATTTCCTTCCAAAGTAAAATCACATCTGCGGGCTAGTCCTGTGCAAATTCCTGCCCCTCCACACACACACCACAGTTGATATCTGCCCCTGCCAACAAAGAAGAGACAGACTCAAATAAAAGCTACATTAATCAGTGCGTGGTTTTTAAAAAAATCAAATGCTCAAATGCATATGCTGATTCAGGTTGTATTAGTCAACGACTGCTGCTATGATAATGCTGTATAACAAACAATCTCCCAAAATCTCAGTGGATTACAACAACGTTTGTTTTTCTCATTCATAGTTCCATGAATTGGCCGGGGGTAGCTCTGCTTAGACTATAGGTTGGAGTCAAATCTGTTCCACGTCCCTTTCATTCTGGGCCCAGTGGTTATGCCCAACACGTTCCTCTCCTGGAGAATGGCTAGATATGGGTATCAGCCTAACTGTCCTCTGCTAGCCTGGTCTTGCCTCCAACCAGAGTTCAGTGGTCATCTGACTTGGGGTTGTGTAAAGGCCAGCGGAGAGAGAGAGTTTGAGCCTACAGGCTACAAGTGGAAAAGAAGGAAGAGTTCCATCCTGTCCCCAAATGCTTGCTGCCAAATCTGTCAGACTCCCCAAATTTCCACCATTAGAGAGCCCTTCCTTTTAGTAAATATGGAATTTTCCTCTATTCAAATGTGCATGTGATAATAACAGCTAAAACTTATATAGCTCCTATTATGTAGCAGGCACTGTGGCATGGAGAGGTTAAGCAGCTTGCTCAAAGTCACACACTCAGTAGGTGGCAGCTCCAGGATCCAAGTCCATTTGTCTGTCATGAACATTTTGATATAGCCACCAAGCAATACAGGCTCCCCGGGAAGAAGGGGCACTGGAGTGGGAATTGGGATCACAGGTTCTGGCCCCTTGCTTCTCCATTTGGGTGAGCCACTTTACTTAAGGGGAACCTCAGTTTCCCTCCTATGTGATAATATCTGCCCTGCCTTCATCCCACAGTTCTTTGGGACTTCAATGCAAAGCTAAATGTGCAAGTGTCCTGTGTAATTCTGAGAAAAAAAAGAAAGAAAGATGTGTCAGGTCCAAATGACTAGGACTTAGGCCAGTGTGGGATGTTCGGGTGGGTCATGGCAATTTGCCAGCTTGGGCACCATGTGGATTCTTCTACCAGGAGAAAGCAGACGGGGTTTCTGAGTAGATGGAGGAGGGACACAGAGAAACGAGCCACATACTTCCTCGCTCTGAGCAGAGTAAGCCCTATATTAGCCCAATAAAAGTGTCACTTAAAAGCAACATTATCCATAAAGCTTTAATTTTATGCTGGCATTCTTTATAGGATGAGCAATTTTATTGCTTTTATTGATTTTAAAACCAATGTATGCCCACTACAATATATATATATATATATATATATTTTTTTTTTTTTTTTAATTTAGACAGTCAAAATTGCCTAAAACCCCACCACCCAGCTGTTGATATTTTGGTATACATCCTTCCATATTTTTCCACATATGCTCACATACTCAGATATCCATGTGTTTATTTTTATGCAATGGTAGCATATGTAAATACTACTTTGTAGGCTGATTTTTAACTAGATAGCATATCATAACTTTTCTCCATGTCAAATAAATATAGATCTATCAAGTTTATGATGGACCCACAGTATTCCATTTGTGTGAATGTATCATTATTTATTTAATCAGTTCTCACCTGAAGGACATTTAAGTTGTTTCCATTTTTTTTGCTATTATCAACATTATACTATGATTAACATGCCCATAAGCACATCTTTATGCACATACAGTTGTCCCCTTAGCATACATTTCTAGAATTGGAAGTGTTGGGTCTAAAGGCATGTGCTTTGGGGGAATTTTTACTGCATAGTGACAAACTCTCTTCAAGGGATTATTACGCTTTGTTTTTCTACCAACAGCGAGAAGGAGAGTGGGTTTTCCTACCCTCACTAACTTTAGGAATCACAGGGACATAGCCTCTCATCTTTAATTCTGAAATTGAAGAAGCTCTGAAGACCGAAAACTTATGGTCACTCTTTTGACTGCAAAAGCGCTATATGGACTTCCGGGTCAAGATGGCGGCTTAACAACGTGCGCGTTTTAGTTCGTCCTCCAGAACAACTACTAAATAACCAGAAACAGTACAGAACAGCTCCTGGGGCCACGTCAGTGACCAGACACACAGCGTACCCCAGTCTGGACAAGCTGGACCGGCTGCGAGCACCCCCCAGAACCGTGAGTTCCCAAAGCTGTGGCGGCCAGCGCCTCTCCCCCACAGGCCGCTTCCCAGAGGGGAAAGGAAAGGACTTTACCAGCAGCAGGGACTGGGCACAATCAAACGCCAATTGTGGAACTAATTAACAAAGTCTGACTACTAAAATTAGGCCCCCAGCTTAGGTGAACCTGATCAAAGCGAAGGTTGCTCATTTTTGCCCCGGTGCCAAGGGGGCAGGACTGACAGAAAAAGGGGGAAAAAAAAGAAGGAAACAGAG